>JBBPBX010075200.1:0-17402 GCA_038048925.1 Garcialebias charrua | reverse complement strand
ACTTTGCTCTGTTGACCCTGTTCTTTAACTGTAAATCCATGAATGGGACACACACCTTTAACAGATTGTAATGATTTTTCATCCAAGGAGGATTTTTGGTACCACTGTACAATAAGGATGATAAATAGTTTATAGATGTGTTATTAATTCCTCTATAAACACTTTGTAAATAATTAATTACATGTAATGCTTATGCATTAATTAAGGGTGAAAAAGGGACAAAACTGACTACAGTACTGTAGTTTCTTGCCAGATACTGAGGCAAATCTACCACCTATATACAGTATTTAATCTAGAGTTGTTATATTAAACATTTCAGACTAAGTTACTACCTTGTAAGCACATTAAGCATTTGTAAATATATTTCTTTAGCATATAATATTGTACTTTATCACTGCATTATAAGTATCTACAACTATAGAAACTGGTCAGTTTTGTCCCTTTGTCACCCTTAATTAATGAATAATAAGCAGTTATTAATGAATTATAAAGTGAATTAATAACATATCTGTAAACTATTTATTAGCTATCTATAATGGGAGCCTTATTGTAAAGTGGTACCAGATTTTCTGACACAACTCACATGGATGGGGTCCAGTATCTTCACAGCTGCTTTGCTTCCATCCGCTTTGTTGAGGACTTTGTAGACTTTCCCGTAGGTGCCTTTGCCAATTGTCTCAATAATTTCCCAGGCGTCGGTCGGGTCCGGAAAATTGTCAAAGACGAGCGATTTTCCTGATTGTGGAAACATCTTTACGAGAGTTCTCCTATACAAAGACAAAAAAAATTAAAAAGTTGAATCTTGGGCAGGAACATTTTATACAAACTACAGATTGGTGAGACAATGCAAGTTTTAATCTGTAATTTAGGACATATCAGTGCCAAGCTCATCTGATGACTTGGAGCCCAATATAAACGTGAACATTGCCCATTCTAATTTTGTGTGTTAAAAAAATGAATCAGGTTGGTTTGTATATGAACTAAAGTGGATGGAAAGTGCACTGAAGACCAAATGATTTGGACCACTTTTAAATATGACAATAAAGTCCAGCTCATTGAGACAAAATAAACATTTCTCCCTAAAATGGTAGGGCTTTAAAAATGATACTGAATGATAACAAGGAGTACAAAAAGTTAGCAAATTATTGTTTTTTTTATGTGACTCCAGAACAATCCACAACAGATTATCCGTTTCTAAACCTAAATATTAAAGATTTATGGATAAATCCAAAATGACGAGTCAGCAGTTTAAACAAAAGCAGAACACATTAAAGAACTCAGAGAAGCACGTAAAAAAATCCAAATGTGAACAAAAAAGCTAAAGCACTTTTGAACAAATAAATATTTTACATTTGATTTATGTTTTGCTCTCGAATAGCCAGCTAAAACAGTTATTTTCAAGATAAAGATAAAGAATGAAAAGACTTACATTGTTTGACCAGTTTACCAGAGGGCATTTTCAAAACCAATCAATCCATCTCTGAGGGAAAGTTTAGTATAGAGTCAGTGTCAGGCCTAGCCTGGCCATGAGTGTAAACCGCAGAGGAGGAGCTAACACTCAGTTGAAATCCCCCTGCTACAGGGCTGCCACTGGAAACCATCTCTAAGTAGTAGTTCTGCACTGGGATTAGCAGGAATTAGCTTGTGTTGCAGCATTAGCCATTCTCCATATAGACGCCCATTCATTTGAAAAGGAAAGCTGTTTTCACCCTCTGAGCATGCATTAGTGCAAAAAGACTTTTCCTCTCATCACCATCAGAGTTTATTAATGTTCTGTGCAGACCTACCCTCACGTCATTGTCATATCAAAACCAATAATCATCACGATTATTTAAATAATCTGTGTCGCTGCCATCACAGAGATAAAACTGGCACATCCAGAAATCAATTTACCGAAACATTATTGGCAATTAGACCCCTGCACATGATTCTTTGTGCAGGTATTTGTTCGTCTATTGTACAGCACGCTGCAGACATCTTTCATAATGCATCACTGCCTGTGCATGTGTCAACACGCTGCGACACATGAGACAGGAAGACGAAACCTAAGGGCTCACTGGACACCTCCAAGGAGCAAAGGCTACAAGGAAATAATCCTTCGGAGAAGACAGTGTGTGTGTGTGTGTTGTGTGTCTGCATGCTGAGTGTTATCTAAGCTCGTGTGCCCTGCAGCTCCGGCTTCATGTCACTTTTCATTAATTGTGTTGGGACATGGCATTAACCTCAGCCTGTGTACTAGTGCACATGTAGGGAGCCACACATGCATGGCTCAGGCGTGCGTTCAGTGTATAAACAGATAAACCGGGTGTTTGGATAAAAATCACGTTTTCAAGTTGTTTAATTCATCTGTTTCTGTAAAATGATTATAAATGTTGAATATTTAGCTGTTTGAAGGAAATCAGTTTGCATAAATTCACTTAATTTCTAACACAATGACTAGCTAATGGCTAGTCAAGTGTAAACAGCATTATATGAAACTTTGTGCTTTTTACCTTAAAATCACAGATCTACATGTCTGATTAACTTGCTCTGATTTCATCGTATTCTTATTTTAGAACAGGTTTTGTAAAATGCTATTATCTAAACTGTTTCAAAGGCAAAAGCAGGTTAAACTCCAAAACTTTGTAATCTGTGCAGGTGCAATTAAAGTATCACTACCGGTTTTAACATTTAAAAGTTAGAAAGCTTTTACATTTCATGATCAAAATGTATTTTTTACATAATAATAATTATCCTGTTTTAGAAGATATTCATACTGACCTTAGATGAATGTTGTAAAAAAAAAAAGAAAAGGACTATAGTGAAGAAAGACACGCTGTAGCAGCATAAAGCACACTGCATGCACAAGCAGTGATGGGCTGAGCCACTCCCAAAACTTGCAAATTAGGAATCCAAATGAAGTAAGTAAATGTTTGCTAACATCAAAGAAGATGTCTAATTTTAAGACAGGCAAAAATAACTTCACATGCCATTGTTTTATTGGAAAACTTGAAATGCATAGCTAGCCTTCTACTTACGCCTTTCTGAGAGATTCAGCATGGTTTGGTATCAGCTGTAAAAGTAGAGAGTTGCTCCCTTAACCGCCACCTCTGATATATATTATACATCAAAAATAAGGAGAAAATGCTCCAGTCATTAGTTTGAGTAATTGGTTTGGTCATGAGCACGTCCGGTTAAGCCAGAAGCCGATGACTCTGATGGGGTCATAAATTAGCCTGGAGAAGATAAGCTAACAACAGCAGCAAGGAGCGAGTCAGGTGTAACAGGCCATGACTGCACAGGGGTGCTCTCAGCATCATTTAGCAGTGTCCCGTTACACAAACACCACTTAGGAAAGAGTTTGGGCCAAGACAGAGCTGACCCAGAGAGCTGGGATTTAACCCCCAAACACACATCAAGTTTTTATAAAACTTAGAATCTGATAAATTGTGGGAAAAAAAGAGATTCCCAAAGCAACCAGGTGTAAACTTCATCATGTTTATTTGGAGAACAGCCAACAATCACAGAATATCAATGCATGTACACGTTCACACTTATCAATGCTTTCAAATGTCTGAGGCTCTGACCCGTTCTGACTTCTTGAACAGAAAAAAAAAAGTTTTGTAAAAGCATTCAGCCGCCAGGCCCCAGACCCTCCCTGCCTTGTCCAGCTTTATCAGAACCCAGCAGCAGTCAAGGGCTCTCGAAGAAACATGTCACTATTCATTCAACATTTATTTATACAGCTTAGTTCCCATTGAGCATCAGGGACTCATAAGCCGTTTACGCATTTGCCGGCCCTCCCCGGTCCCGCTCGTCTCTGGTTGGCCCAGAGCCAGCTCTGGCCCGCCCTCGTTGATTGCGCACTGTCCGGAGAGCAAGCCTTGAAGTGGGTGGGGTGTTCACTTGACGTGGGTGGGGTATTCACTTGACGTGGGTGGGCAGTTCTTACCGAAAAGCTCAGAATGCGAATTTTTGGAAAAAACGAAATAAATACTGAGTTTTCATGTGTTTTTTCACTACAGTTAGCAAGTTAAGCATATAAACACACGTTTCCGATCATTTTTATGCACTCAAAAGTAGTTTTTAGATGAAAATAGAGTGTTTTTAGGTGCGCTGGCGAAATTTACGAGCGGACTTCCGGGTTGCGAATTTTTGGAAAAAACGAAATAAATACTGAGTTTTCATGTGTTTTTTCACTACAGTTAGCAAGTTAAGCATATAAACACACGTTTCCGATCATTTTTATGCACTCAAAAGTAGTTTTTAGATGAAAATAGAGTGTTTTTAGGTGCGCTGGCGAAATCGCAGTTGATGACTCAACACGCAGCTAGTCACGCCCTCTGGTCTCGCCCCTACACGAAGCAGTCCAGCCCCTGCTGCAAACAACGAATCAAATGTGAGCAGTAAATGACGTGAAACTGGGCCCGTCGGGCCGCGGTCCGATGGAACCACGGTGGAGATGGTTCCAAAACGAGGGCGGAGCCGGGGAAAAAAAGGAAAATGCGGACACGCTGAACCCGGGTAAGAGGGCGGGGCGGGGCCACCCGGGCCTTTAAGGGCTGGTCAATGCGAAAACGGCTTTAGAGAGACCTGTTACATACAACATACAGAATAAATGAGGAAAAGAGAACACGAGGATGGAGGCAGTTAAAAAATCATGTCTCCCACCATGTCCTGGCCACAGAGTAAAAGATGCCAAAAAAAAAAAAGACCTTGCAGCATAAAGAGCAACATACAATGACATCATGATACATTTGAGAACGGTCTCAAGACCCCTTTTTGATGGTCTTGGTCTTGTCTCGGACTCGACCGTATTTGGTCTCAGTCTTGTCTCGGTCTCGGACATATAGGACTCTGGATTTTATTTCAAGACCAGTCAAGACCACAACTGTGGAAATATCACTAAACTGCCAGAACATTGTCCAGTTTATTTGTCAACATCTTTGTTTTTATTGGATGCAAGATGTACTGATTCAAATCCAAGCAATAATGTGACTCATTGCCAAATACATATTTGTTCCCACTGTCACACCCACCCCCCTTCACTTGCACGTGTCACTCGGAAATGAGGTGGTTGTCTGGGCGCCGGAGAACATGTCAGCCATGTCATCAGTTATAAAATTTGGCAATTTAAATCACAAATAATATATTTGTAACTAATGCAACTACTGTATATGGTTATCCTTGGTCTTGAGTTCGGACTTATGAAGACTGTTTTGCCACTGCAATTTTTTAAGGCTTGGCATGTGATGAAACTGATTCAATTGATCAGTTTTATTGATGAATTACATGCAGTTTTGCCACTGATTGTCTGATTTCTTTGTTATGTAGCTTTGAAAATTTGTAAAACTGATATATTCATTCAAAACAAACAAAGTTGCAGTATGTAACTTATATAAAAAATATTTTATAATAACATTTTATTATTGATCTCGACTTGGTCTCGCCTTCCTTCGGTCTTGGTCTCGATTTGGTCTCGGACCCTAAAAGTCTTGGTTTTGTCTCAATCTCGGTACACTCTGGTCTTGGTCTTGACTTGGTCTCGGGTTAGGCGGTCTTGAACACAACACTACCGGTGAGACCTAGGAGTAGCAAGTGGCCCATGATTCTCAGAAATCGCGTCCAGCTTGTGGTTCAGCTCGCAAAGCATTAGTCTAAGAGCTCAAAGCATGGAGTAATCCTTCGTATAAGGCGGACAGCTTTACTATTGCCAAAACTGCTGCCGACATCTTCCTTATTAGCCGATAACCCAGGTATCTGCCAATTCCAAAAAGCAGAAACCCTGTTATCATAAATCCATTTATGTATGTGTTTCCTACGTTCTCAACAAACAGCATAGACAGGCACATCATCTTCCAAACACCGCATGAATCCATGATATATCCAGCGGCATGTGTCCCTTCAGGGCATGAAGGTTCTCCTGGGCCCTGTCTTCTGGTAGAAAAAAAATGTATCACTTGCAATGAGAGACCAGTTGACCAGATCCATAATAATTTTCAAATTGGAGGATGTACAAAGAGATGCTCTGAGGATGTTCACAGGACAAGAGAGCTAAAAAGCAGGAGGGAGGGAAGCGTGCGTTAAAGCGACTGTCTTTGTCGAGAGCAAAAGAGAAAATGTAATCATATCAATCACCTTGAGGATTGAAGATGGATTATTATTACATAGAGTAGGATTTTTTCATTTGACCTTTATTTAGGCAGGCTAATCTCACTGAGCCTCGAGAACTCATTTACAAGAGAGACCTGTCTACAAACTAAAGAATGATGACAACAGCAACAGTAGATTTTCCTTGAACAATCAACAATAGACAATCATAAGAGAGAAATACAGTTTTTACAGGATCATGGAATATTTTAATATTATACACAATAACAGTAAAAGAGCAGTGAAAATTATAGGGCATGGTGAGTGCAAAAAATAAGCATCCCCTTGACAGTAATCGGATTTTGTTTTTTGTGATTACGTTGAGAAAAAGTGGGTTTTAAAGATATAAAACAGAATGAAAATTAACAGTTTGCAGAAAAGCACAGCTAATTTTTTTCCCATAAATTAAAGATCTAGCATTCTTTTAAGGAGTGTATAGTGCAGCTATAGCTTTTTTGGTAAAAGGAAGTAATTGTTACACCTCCCTAGGCTGCCACCTTACCATGGTGGAGGGGTTTGAGTGTCCGAATGAACCTAGGAGCTATGCTGCCAGGGGCTTTGTGCCCCTAGTAGGGTCACCCAAGGCAGACAGGTCCTAGATGAGGGACCAGTCAAAGTGGAGCCCAGAGACCCCTATGATGAGAAAAATGGATGGAAACCATGTTCCCTCGCCCGGACATGGGTCACCGGGGCACAACGCTGGAGCTGGCCTGGAGGTGGGGCACGCTGGCGAGCGCCTGCGGGGCAGGGCTTTTACCCATGGAGCTCGGCCGGGCACAGCCCGACAAGGAGATGTGGGTCTCCCTTCCCATGGGCTCACTACCTGTGGGAGGGGCCCAAGGGGTCAGGTGCAATGTGGGATGGTGTGGTGGGTGGTGGCCGAGGGCGGGGACCCTGGCGGTCTGATCCTCGGCTACAGAAGCTGGCTATTGGGACATGGAATGTCACCTCTCTGGTGGGGAAGGCCTGAGCCTTGTGAAGTTGAGAGGTCCTGGCAAGAAATAGTTGGACTCACCTCAACGCATGGCTCTGGCTCTGGAACCAGTTTCCTTGAGAGGGGTTGGACACTCTTCCACTCTGGAGTTGTCCCTGGTGAGAGAAGCCGAGCAGGAGTGGGCATACTTGTTGCTCTCCATCTTGATGGATAAACTATCCATACTTGGACTAAGCCCCTCCATCTGTAACTGGGTACTAGACTTCTTAACAAACAGACCACAGTCCGTGAAGATCCACAACTTCTCCTCCTCCACCATCACCCTCAGCACTGGCTCTCCTCAAGGATGTGTGCTGAGCCCTCTTCTGTTCACTCTGCTCACATATGATTGTACAGCCACACATCCAGGCTGTCATATTGTTAAGTTTGCAGATGATACAGCTGTGGTGGGATGCATCACAGATAATGATGAATCCAGCTACAGACAGGAGGTGGAACACCTGGAGAGCTGGTGCAAAGAGAACAACCTTCACATGAATGTGAAGAAGACGAAGGAGATGATTGTGGACTTCAGAAGGAACAAACACACCCACACCCCACTGTACATAGGTGGATCTGCGGTGGAGGTGGTCTCCAGCTACAAGTACCTGGGTGTACACTTGAATGATAACCTCAGCTGGAGCAACAACACCACCAGCCTGATCAAGAAAGGTCATCAGAGACTCTACTTCCTCAGACGGCTGAGACGAGCTGGTCTGAGAAGCTCAGTCCTCAACTCCTTCTACAGGTGTGCAGTGGAGAGCATCCTGTGCTCCAGCATCAATGTGTGGCATGGAGGCTGCACAGTTGCAGAGAGGAAAGCTCTACAGAGAGTGGTGAAGGCTGCACAGAAGTCTGTGGGAGTCAGTCTCCCCACCATCACAGACATTTACACCTCCAGATGCAGAAAAAGAGCCACCTGCATCATGAAAGACCTCACTCACCCAGCACATTCACTCTTTGCACCACTCCCCTCGGGACGGAGGTTGAGGAGCATCAAATGTAGAACCACTAGACTGAGGAACAGCTTCTACCCTGAGGCTGTCAGACTCATGAATAAATAAATAATAAGAATAAACACTGCAAAATGTCACATCATGTTGATACTGATCTGTTTCTTGTTGCTGCGTTCATCTGTGACCATCTGCTCATAATGACTCATGTTCGTGCTGCTGTTTATAATGATGTTTTTCTACTACATTAGGGCTTAGTGTATTACTAGCTGACGTCTCTCTTAGTTAATCTTAGATGTTATTATTGTTTTTCTCTTGCATTTGTTGTTGGATGTAACTGGGACCCTGTGTACATAATCTCGTTTTCATCACATGTACTACATGCGGTGCAAATGACAATAAAGACTCTCTGACTCTGACTCTGATACCTATACGTTGGGGTTCCCCCCATGAATGAGAGGGTAGCCTCCCTCCGCCTACGTGTGGGGGGATGGGTTCTGACTGTTGTTAGTGCTTATGCGCCAAACAGAAGTTCAGATTATCCACCCTTTTTGGAGTCCTTGGAGGGGGTACTGGAGAGTGTGCCTCCTGGGGACTCCCTTGTTCTGCTGGGGGACTTCAACGCTCACGTGGACAATGACAGTGAAACCTGGAGGGGTGTGGTCAGGAGGAATGGCCCCCCTGATCTGATCCTAAGCGGTGTTCTATTACTGTATTGGACTTCTGTGCTCGTCATGGATTGTCCATAACATACAACATGTTCAAGCATAAGGATGTCCATATGTGCTCTTGGCACCAGGATACCTTAGGCCGTTTTTCGATGATCGATTTCGTTGTTGTCTCATCTAATCAGCGGCCGCATGTCTTGGACACTTGAGTGAAGAGAGGGGCGGAGCTGTCCACTGACCACTACCTGGTGGTGAGTTGGCTCTGATGGTGGGGGAGGATGCCGGTCTTACTTGACAGACCCAAATGTATGGACCTTACCAAGCTCCGCCCAGAAACGCCCCCTAAGCTCCGACTGGTCTGCATGTCTCCCAAGCGCAGCATTAGTTTCAATGTAAACATGGCGTCGACTGACTCTGCAGGGTATTTCTGAGTCGAATAGTGTATCATTTCTGCCAGATTCCAACAAAATATCAGCCATGACAATGGACAGGGGAACCAACAAGTTCATGTTATTTTTTTTTGGACGTTATAAAGTTGTTTGAGCCACGCGATGCCTCCAACAGCGTGCGCGTCACAGCTAATGCTACTGTCTGATGAGGAAAACAGCAGCTCATAAGCTCAGCATTATTACAGCTGTGGACAGGATCACTGATGCCTATTGTCCTGCAAGGCTGGGTAAGTACCAGACACTTTGATACGGGCTGTTAGGTCCCTGTACGACCGGTGTCAGAGCTTGGTTCGCATTGCTGGCAGTAAGTTGGGCTCGTTTCCAGTGAGAGTTGGACTCCGCCAAGGTTGTCCTTTGTCACTGATTCTGTTCATAACTTTTATGGACAGAATTTCAGCCAAAGAGTTGATGGGATCCATTCTGGTGGCCTTAGGATTGCTTCTCTGTTGTTTGCAGATGATGGGGTCCTATTGGTTTCATCAGGTTGTAATATACAACATTTGTTGGAGCGGTTCGCAGCCGAGTGTGACACGGTAATGGTACGTCCAGACCGAACGCTTTTTGAGTGGCCAAAAAGCGCGAAACGCCTCAAGCTGGACGCACGGGACCCAGTGGTGTTCAGACCGGAACGAGAAGCAGCGGCGGCGGGGGGGAGGAGTTAGCAGAGCTTAACTTGCTAAACGTGAAAAGTTCACAATTCAAAACTTACCCGATATCCCGACTTCCTCACTGGCACTCCGCCAGGCAAGGTCCTTTTTATTTCTCCTCCATACATGAACACGACTTTGCGGGTTATTTCCGTGTCTCACAAACAATACGTCACACAGTTGCGCAACACCCGGTTGAGGTGGCTCGGGCATTTGGTTTGGACGCCTCCCTGGTGAGGTGTTCCGGGCACATCCCACCAGGAGGAGACCCAGAGGAAGACCCAGGACATGCTGGAAGGGCTGTTTCTCAGCTGGCCTGGGAACACCTTGGGATTCCCTTGGAAGAGCTGGCCCAAGTGGCTGGGGAGAGGGAAGTCACCTCCCTACTTAGGCTGCCACCGCCGTGACCTGAAGTGGAAGAAAATGGATGGACAGATGAAGTAACTGGTCTTTGGCTGGGTTGCCACAGCGAGCAAAATCAGTGATTACTTCATGAGAGTCTCTTAAATTCTGCAGCATCTAAAGGAGCAAACCAGTAAAACAACAGTAACTCAAACTGTTGTACTATTTTTTAGAAACTGCCCCTACTACTGCTATTTATGGATGGAATGAGTTGTCTGTCTTCAGTAGCTTCGTTTACGGTACTTAGATTAAAAATATCTTTGATACGACGTAACGGTTTATCACTTGATTTGTGTGAACATATTTCATGCAGCTACAGTTTGCTCTCTGTAAATTATTGATTCTGCTCAGACTGTCAGAAACTTAATTGCTGCAGCAGTGAAGCTGATCATTTATCAGACAGACTAACAGATGGCGTGGGGGATGATTTTTCACTAAACGCTCAAATCAGGAAGTAGATATAGGATGTTTTAAGGTAACTGTTAAATCAGCTCGTCAACTCTTTAATTTGAATACTGAAGATATTAAACGTAAAACGCCGATAATGAAACTGAATATCTGTCATATGTTTAAACACTGTTCATGAAGTTGCTGTTTAATACAGTTTTTTACAACCTAAGTGCCACAGCATCAAAACAATAGAAGTATGGTGTCCAGTTTGTTCACCTTAAAGAAATTATTCAGATCTTGCTCTTTAAACAAGCAAATGTTGGAGAAACAGAATTCAATCCAGACCAGATTGATGAGCTAAGGGCTAGTTGGAGTGGGACCAAGATAAGAGGGGAGTGTGGCAATCCTAAAAATAATACATAAATAAATAAAAAATCAACAACTCCAGACTCAAAAACTATTAAAAAACCCATTTTATAAACATTTATACTGCTGTAAATTTCAGATTATGTGGTTAAATCTACCATTATTTCTGCACACAATTAGCAGGAAAAGCAGTGAGTTGTAGCACCTCCTGTACAGCCAGACAAAAACCATCTACAACAGGTAAGATATTGTTTATTCAAAACCTTTCCACAAAACCTTACTTTAAAAAAAATAAGACATCTCTTTCAGGTTAACATGAAGGTTTATAGTATTTGTCTGCTGAGCAAATTAACAAGAGAACATTTAATTTAAGCTCGTCTTCTGTAGGTTACAAACTGAGCTTTCCTTTTAGACGAAAAAATGTGTTTTAGTGTTTATGTGACCTTTTTTTTTTTTTTTACAAAAAAAAAGTTAGAAATATCCCAAACAATGCAATATGCATCATGTGTAAAAGAGGGAAGTAAACCAGGACTAACTTTGATCAAATTAATCATGGTGAAAAAGTGAAAGGCATTACAAAAATTAAGACAAAATAAATATATATAAATAAAAGACCAAAGAAAAGCGTATTTCAAACATTTAACTCAACAAAACTGCAAAATTAAAGGACTGCATGTAATCCTTACAGAAGATGAGCACTGGATGTAGTCTGTTCTATTTCAATTTACAAAGTACCTCAGTACACGCATGTTTCTAATGTAATAAATCTTAAGACCAACAATGTCTTTGTCCATTACCAGCACTTCATGAAAACTTGTTCTTTCATCAAGCTCCGCCTCCACTGATGACCCCACTGTCCAGGAGGGACTCCTTCAGGCTCATCCTGCAGGCTCTGGCAACTGCTGTGCTCCAAACTCATTTCCTGCTCTGCTGCTTTACAAATGGCTCATGAAAGCTGGACTAAAACCAAGGATAGAGATGCACTAATGGTTTTTACAGCCTTCTGATTGGAGAAGACAAAAGTCCAGACTGGAGTGCAAACTATCCCCACCCCGACTTCACCATTTAATCCATAAAAGGTGTCAAATGTTGCTACATAGTCCAATATGAAGTGTCATGTTTATTTTATCCCTCATTTTTTCATTCAGGAGACTAAGGTTCATCCTTTTCCAACCATTGTGTAACACATAAAAATTACTACACAACTGAGGTTTGTTTAAGCACCAATAATGTCAAAAGGCACCAAAATCACATCTTGTTTATATTGACCTCAGTGCTGTGCAATTATTTTGAGCCACTTGTATTTTTATTTGTTGTCTACAAGCAATCTGACCTTCTTGTAATATTTTAAAGCAGTTGTTTTTCAGGCTTTTTTTTTTATATTTCAAAGCTTTTTTTTTTCTAACTGTAGCTGCCTTTTGCCTAAAGAAAAAATAAATACAACCACAAAATCTGGAAGCAATGTGCTTGTGACCCAAGAAAGTAAAATGTAGACATTATTCTCTACTGGGTTTCTGCCTTTGGCAATCAAAAGGATAACTACGAGGAGACAGACCTGTTAGGCCACAACAGCACAAAAGCACTTGTGCATTCTTGGTTATCAGGCTTGAGTTTAAAAATATATATATTTTACAATTCTATTCCCTAAACTTGTCAGCATTAAACATCTGCAACTTCTGACATACAAACACACTATTTAGCATCAAAGACTGCAAACCATCTTCATCTGTCCACAGATGTGACTGTGTCTCAGTGAAGCACCAACAGAGATGCATAGAGATGTTAGTGTTAAGTTATGAATGTAGGGGATTATTAAAGCCACTTTAGTCAACATGAAAAATAACCATTAAAGCTCACGAGTTTGTTTTAAATTGTGTTGAAATTTCAAGTCTTTACTGGGTGCCACATATGGAAATATAATATATTAGATACAGCCTGAAGTGTGACATGTTACATAAGCACCTAATGAGCTTAATTTGCTGTCAGGTAACCTACATACTGCTCTGCTGCACTCCAAGCTTTCGACACGATGAAGAATCATCCTCCCTGACTGATGCTGCACTAGAAGCAGTCACTTCTTATGACACACACGATGGTAGCATGATTCAATAATCCTCCTCCAGAGCTGCTACATCTTCTAGTTTCAGTTTCATCAAGGGCAGAGGAAAATCTGATGTCATATCTCATTAAAATTTCTTCACTTTTAATTATGTTGTATACTGTAAAACGTTAAACGTTTAAAAAAACAACAACGTGCAAACCTTTATTGGATTGCCCTGACTTCAGCAGCTGATTTGGGAACTTATGGTTCACTTATTTCTGAATTTTACTGAACATCGTAAAATTCAATCCCAATATATTGGATTAAATTTAACACAGCTGCATAAACAAAATGTCTTACCTGACACTGAAGAAGCTGCTGTCAGACGTTTTCAGCCCAGCTCTCCTGACAGATAAACTGTAAAAGTGTTGAGATTCAGAACACAATGAAAGCTGAGCACAATTATGTTGTTGAAAATGGAGTGGCGCCGGCCCGAGAGGCAAGTCGTTCAAGCTTTGTCTCCTCAGGCCCACTCACTGAACCCTGCATTGGTAAAGGGATAGTCTGGTAATTTCTGAAGTGATGCGTTGTCAAACTGTTATCAATAAGTATTTGTGACATTTGACGTAGAACAGAGAATGGAGAAAAGGGCAAGGAGACCTCCTCCAGGTTAGGCCAAACCACAAGGAAACAAATGTCATGCAGAAGTGTAGCTAATAAGACAACTGAAAGAACATAACTTCAAAATTTAGCAAACTATATTACTAATTTGGACATTTTGGAGATATGGTTTTATGGCTTTAGGCAGAATTAATCAGACATAGAACATAATGTTTGCATTGAACATTTATGATTATATTTTAATACAGTGGTATCACACTGGTTTGAAGGACAAACAGCTTATTAAGGCTGACAGATTGATTGATAAAGGCAAATGACACGGCAAATCAATTCCAGCCTGGTATTGTCAGCTAACATCATTAAAGTTCATGCTCAATAATCCAGGTGAAAAATCCAACAAAATTAAGTCAGGTCCTCTAGATGGTTCCTTTTTTTAATTGAAACGTTTCGTCCTTCATCCAAAAGACTCCATCAGTCCGATGAGCCACAAAAAACAGTCCCATAAGTGGCTTACTCACATAGTGGACCAACCAGTTTTATGGTGATAAGATAGTTTTGGGAGTCCACCCTCTCCCCCATCGACTCCTCTGAGGCAGCCATAATCAAAGTGGTTCAAAACATCAAATTTCATGCTCAATAATCTAGGTGAAAAAGATAACAAAGTTAATACCCTGATGCATGCTCAATAATTCAGGTAGAAAAATCTAAAAAGCTAAGTCTGGTCCTCTGGACATAAAAAAAAAACAAGACTTCCTCAGTAACAAAGTTAAGTCAGGTCCTCTGGACAGTTTCTTTTGTTGTTAAAACTAATGTCACCTTCTTTCACACCAGTATAATAATTTGAGAAAGTTATTTCATAAGCAAGTAAAACAATGCAAAACAGGCCCTATTTTCGTTAGCCAATACGGCTAATGACGGCTAATAAGACAACTGAAAGAACATAACTTCAAAATTTAGCAAACTATATTACTAATTTGGACATTTTGGAGATATGGTTTTATGGCTTTAGGCAGAATTAATCAGACATAGAACATAATGTTTGCATTGAACATTTATGATTATATTTTAATACAGTGGTATCACACTGGTTTGAAGGACAAACAGCTTATTAAGGCTGACAGATTGATTGATAAAGGCAAATGACACGGCAAATCAATTCCAGCCTGGTATTGTCACTACCTCATTATTACAGTACAAGGTTAATTCCAGTTTTTAACGACATCTGTGAGACTTCATTGCCACATCCCAACACTTCTGCTTGCAGTCACACAAAGGCAACATAAACACCATCTCGTCATCTTATTATGTGTACTGCTCCCAAAACTGTATGTTCGAACAGCAAAACATTGTCCTTTTGTTTGCTTTACAAAACGCTTGGCCGCTCTTGAAAACAGCGTGCGGGGACGTGGCAATGTGTCCCACACAATCAGCTGAAATCAGAGATCACTTCAAGGAGATTTAAGAAGCCACGCTCAGACGCAGATCAGGGGACGGATGGCTCTGCAGCATCCAAGTGGACTTCGTCTGTGAAGACTGATTGAATAAGGCCACTGATGAGGCTTTTGTGTCCAACGGTACGTGGTGTGAATAAGTGATGAGCCCATGACTTGCATCAATGACTGGTTGCTATTGTGGCAAAGCAGTGGGCCGTGACTTCCCCAGCTGTCTTGTATAGGATACCGCGAGCCAAGGAAATGAGAATTGGAAATGTGCAGTTGATAGGAAGATCATTAGGCTATTATTGCCACAACCATACAGGCATTATACTCTATCTGGCTCTCCTTTCTTCATTTGACCTGACGACCTTCCTTACTGTTGCATTAATGTGCTTATTCTGGCACTTTACTGCTGCTTTGTTGCAGGAGAAAAACAGTGCACACTTTGCATTTTCAGCCCTTATCTATATGAAGCTTCTTGTTGGATATTTGTAAGCGAACATACCTTGAGTGGGGGAAATGCAACACGGTCAGTGTAAAATGGAATTGAAGCAGCATCTGGCAATCTTAATAATGTGAACAGACATACTGCATGATGTAGGCTTGGTGAACTGCGTAGTGTTTAAGCAGCTCAGTTATTTGTGCTTTCATCCATCAACCGTCATTGGGTCTGGGCTGATTTGCAGCGTAGTGCCTAACCCCAGTGCAAGACGTGTTTGATGGTATACCATGCAAACCCTTGATAGCAGCATAACTAACGAGATGGCATCTAGCAAGGTTAAGTCAGGTCCTCTGGATGGATTCTTGTGACCTGACTTTAGATATTTTTGGTAACACTTGACAATAAGGTACGGTACACTAAATTTGAGTAACTACAAGGGAACCCCTCAAGAACGAATCAGGAGCTAATGGGTAGTTAACCAGTACTTACTTGGGAACACACAGCCAAGCCTTATTAGGGGACTACTGGTTTGTTACCACATGGAACTGATTGTTTTTCATCAATAGGTTTACAAAAGAGAAAATCCAATAAAATCGGTAAGCACTAGAAAACAAGTTTTTGACAATACAAGCTGTGACCTCACTGGTGCAGTTTATTCAGACATGGAGACTTTCTCCTCTGTTTCTGTGGTAACAAACCGGTAGTCCCCTAATAAGACTTGGCTGTGTGTTTCCCATGGAAGTACAGTACTGGCTAACTACCCAAGCTCCTGGTACTGTATGTTCCTGAGGTGTTCCCTAGTAGTTACTGTATTCAAATTGTGGGTACCTTATTGTAAAGTGTTAACAATGTTTTCTACCTGGATTATTGAGCATGCATCAGGACATAGATGGCACACAGCTCTTAGGTGTGGAAGTAGTGAGGATATCCGACTCCCAAATCAAACCTGGAAGGTGGTTCCAGCAGTAACAAGTCAGATAACTAAAGGATCAGTCACTATGTAGAGTTTACATGTTTTGAGAAGAGGCCATGTGTAGATCTCACCATTTAGAGGTCATGACCAGAACCTGATCGGTCTCTTGATTTTCAGTACAGGTAGTCCCCGACTTACGAGCGAGTTCCGTACTTATGAGTTGCTCGTAAACTGGAAATTCGTACGTCGGAACAAGAAACACGTGTTCTCGTAAGTCTGGATTTTCGCTCGTAAGTTGGAACATTTATGGTAGCGCTACTACGAACACTCGTTTTTCATCAAAAACATTCATACTACTTCATAAACATGCTCAGAAACGTGTTTCCAAACGGTTAGCTAACACACTTTCATCTAAAAACACAAAAAAGTGCTGTATTTTTTACAAATTTACTGCTCGTTCGCCAGCTCGTAAGTCCGGGACCTCGTATGTAAGAGCGCTCGTAAGTCGGGGACTACCTGTATTTAGGTCCATCTTTGAGAAATGCTTTTTTTTTTAACCATACCTTTTCTTCTTCCATCATTTACGTTCTGATAAAAGTGTGACTTAAGATTATTTCTGTTTGTTTAAAAGCCCTGAGTTGAAAAAAAAACTTGGAAAGGTCTCCATAGATCTTGAAGGACAACTCTGACTTTTGAGGCAAACTGATCAGTAAGCACCTTGACGGTGTAGTGCTTCAGTCTGAGTAGCCTGCTTTGAGCCCTCTTGGTGCCACGGTTGTCCTGCGTCACCAGACAACCAACCAACAGGATTGGAGGGTGGAGTTGGGGTTGCTTCGTGCTGTCGTTTTGCGTGTTTGTCTGCGTCACACACAACGTCATCTTCTCATGTGAGTCTTCAGTTTAGGATTGGGGCAAAAGAAAGAAGACTTTTTTTTCAGAAAGGTAGTTTAATATCCTTTTCAGCTTTGTGTC
>JBBPBX010075197.1:0-17403 GCA_038048925.1 Garcialebias charrua | reverse complement strand
AAGTCAAAGTCAAAGTCAAAGTCAACTTTATTGTCAGAACTGCAATATGTACAGGACATACACAGGACCGAAATTGCGTTTCTCTCAGTCCCTCGGTGCAACAGTAACCATCTAAACACTAAACACTAAAACATTTAATAAACATAAGCATAAAATAGTAAAAAAGTGTAACACTGTCCTGAGTTTTTTCATAATAGTATAAAAGTATGAAAATTTACACCAACACTGAAACACCAAACACCCCTAAAACACCAAACACCCAATGAACATAAGCATAAAATGAAATAATAAAAGTGTAATACTGTCCTGAGTTTTTGCATAGTAGTATAAAAAGTATAAAACGTATATCTATAAAATAAACTGAAGTTTCTAGCGTTGACATTTGCAAAGAGTGGCACAGCAGCATATAAGTTAATGTACACAGTATATGTATGAGGTAGTTGATGTTGGTATAGAGGCAAAGTGGCATATGAAGTAAGGCACATAAGGCACATTTGGCATCCTTAGATAAGGCTAGTCAGAGAATGCTGTATATGTATCTGCAGTAGTGTAGATAAAAGTAGTGTAAATGTAAACAGTAGTAATAAATGTAAAGCAGTAGTAATAAATGTAAACAGTATTAATAAATGTAAACAGTGAATGTAAACAGTAGTATGACTATAGGCAGTAATGTAATACAAACATTAGTGCAAATATGAGAAGTAGTGCAAACTGAATGAACACATGACCGAGAGTTTAGTGTTAAAATCTTTGTGTTGTGTGGTAATGTGTGAGAAAGTTTTTTGTGTTAAGGCAGTTCAAATGGGAGGGGAGGCAGAGCAGGCAGAGTGTTTAGCATTCTGACTGCCTGATGAACAGAGCTGTCTCTCAGTCTGCTGGTACGAGCCTGGAGACTCCTCAGTCTCCTCCCTGATGGCAGCAGTCTAAAGCGGCTGTGTAGTGGGTGTGTGGGATCACCTGCCATGCGGTGGGCTTTCCGAGTGAGGCGTTTGCTGTGTAAGTCCTGCAGTGAGGGCAAGGAGGTGCCGACGATCTTCTCAGCTGCTTTCACGATGCGCTGGAGGCTCTTGCGGCAGGATGCAGTGCATGCACCAAACCACACAGTGATGCAGCTGGTCAGGACACTTTCTATGGCACCTCTGTAGAAGGTGCACATGATGGAGGTTGAAGCTCCAGCCCTTTTCAGCTTGCGGAGAAAGTAGAGGCGCTGGTGAGCCTTCTTCGCCAGTGCTGCAGTGTTCCTGCTCCAGGACAGGTCCTTTGAGACGTGCACTCCCAGGAACTTGGTGCTGTCCACTCTCTCCACTGCGGTGCTGTTGATGGTCAGAGGGGCATGTTGTGCATCCCTCTTCCTGAAGTCCACGACAATCTCCTTTGTCTTCTCCACGTTGAGAGTGAGATTGTTGTGTCCGCACCACAAGGCCAAGCGGCTCACCTCGTTCCTGTAGTCCGTCTCATCGTTGTTGCTGATGAGACCTACCACTGTTGTGTCGTCCGCAAACTTGATGAAGTGGTTGGAGCTGTACGATGGTGTGCAGTCGTGTGTTAGCAGGGTGAATAGAAGGGGGCTCAGCACACATCCTTGTGGGGCCCCTGTGTTCAATGTGATGGTGCTAGATGTGTTACTCCCGATCCGTACTGTCTGTGGTCTCCCGGTCAGGAAGTCTAGCAGCCAGTTACACATTGAGGTGTTCAGCCCCAGACTGTCCAGTTTATGGATGAGCTGTTGGGGGATGATGGTGTTGAATGCCGAGCTGAAGTCGATGAACAGCATTCTAACATAAGAGTCCTTCGTGTCCAGATGTGTGAGAGCTGTGTGGAGGGCAGAGGAGATGGCATCGTCGGTTGAGCGATTAGGTCGGTATGCAAATTGGAAGGGATCCAGGGAGGCAGGGAGGACAGATGTGATGCTTTTCATGACTAGCCGTTCAAAGCACTTCATCAGGATGGGGGTGAGTGCTACTGGGCGATAGTCATTGAGGCATGCGGGCGTTGCCTTCTTTGGGACAGGGATGATGGTGGTGGCTTTGAAACAGGTGGGGACGATGGCCTGGCTCAGTGAGATGTTAAAGATGTCCGTGAAGACCGCTGCGAGTTCCCCTGCACAGTCCTTCAGCACACGACCAGGTATGTTGTCAGGACCAGAGGCCTTCCGGGCGTTAATCTTGATGAATGATCGCCTTACGCTGTCTGAGGACAGCGCCAGCACCTGGCCATCAGGAGAGGGGGGGAATTTATGTGCAGGTGTGCTGTTACTTGCCTCAAACCGAGCGAAGAACTCATTCAGTTCATTCAGCGTAGAGGTTGAGCTGTCACAGGTCTGGGGGGGGGGGTTGTAGTCTGTGATGGTCTGTATTCCCTGCCACAGACTGCGTGTATCCTTGCTGTCCTTGAAACGGTGAGCTATTTTCCTGGAATACTGCTCCTTGGCCTCACTGATGCCCTGGGTCAGGTTCTTTCTGGCTGCCTTCAGGCCCACCTGATCTCCCGCTTTGAAGGCAGCATTCCTGGCTTTCAGGAGTCTGTGAACCTCAGCTGTCAGCCATGGCTTCTGATTAGCCCGAACAGTGATGGTTTTGAGGTTGGTAACATCATCAATGCACTTGGTGATGTATGAACATACAGTGTCTGAGTACTCCTGGAGACATGTGTTGTTGTTTGTGGTAGCAGCTTCTTTGAACATACCCCAATCTGTGGTGTCAAAACAGTCCTGGAGTGCCTCTGAAGACCCCTCTGGCCACACTCGTATCTGCTTGCGGACTGGTTTTGTGACTTTCACCAGCGGCCTGTATGCTGGCTTTAGCATAACACAGATATGGTCAGAAGCACCAATGTGGGGGAGGGGGAGGGCTCTGTAGGCATTTTTCATGGTGGTGTAAACTTGGTCCAGTGTGTTGTTTCCTCTTGTTGCAAAGTTTATGTTTCTGTATGTTTTTGGAAATACACTCTTTAAATCTGCATGGTTGAAATCACCAGCCGTGATGAGAAAAGCATCAGGATGGGCTGTTTGTTGCTCACTGATGTGCAGATATAGTTCATTCAAAGCCTCACTTCTAACTTTGCTGTTGGAGCTTGGAGGAATATATACAGCAACAATCAAAACAGCTGTAAACTCCCTCGGTAAATAGAACGGTCTGCATTTAATAGTCATGAACTCCACTAAATGTGAGCAGTGTTTGTAGACCACAGCAGCATCCAGGCACCATGCTTTGTTGATGTAAACACAGAGCCCCCCTCCCCATCTCTTACCTCCCTCGAGGGTTCGGTCCGCTCTGTAGCATGTTAGCTGCTCCAGCTGGACAGCATGGTCCGGAACGTTGTTGTTGAGCCACGTTTCCGTGAATACAAACACACAGCAGTCTCTCACAGTCTTTTGTGTCGTTCGTAGCAGGCGTATATAATCCAGTTTATTGTCCAAGGAGCGCACGTTAGCCAAAACCATGGATGGGATCGCCGGTTTGTGTGGGCTAGCTGCTAGCCTAGCTCTGACACCTCCGCGTTTACCCCGCTTCTGTTTTCTGTCACGCCGCTTGTGGCGTTTCCACGGCGGGCGCGATGAAGGGAGGCTCAGGGCTGGCTTCCGCTTTCTGTCCAGCCGCTTGTGGCGCTTCCACGGCGGCCGCGAAGAAGGGAGGCTCAGGGCTGGCTTCCGCTTACTGTCCAGCCGCTTGTGGCGCTTCCACGGCGGGCGCGATGAATTGAGGCTCGGGGCTGGCTTCCAGAGCAGGCCGCAGTCACGAAACTCGTTTAGCTTCTGTTCGAGCTCACGTAGCTTCTCCTGTAGGTCACTGTTTATTCCCAAATGAGCGGTTTTTCCGACATCAAGCAGGAACTCACGGCTATACTTGCGTTCTTGAACACGTAAACATGACGAAGACGTGCCGGCACATTGCGGCATGCAGGACAAAGAAGACGAAAACACCGTGTTGTCGGGAGAGAGAGAAGCCGCAGCCTTTGCACGCGCCGCCATCTTGGATCAAGATGTTCTTCGCCTCGGTGGAGCCGTTCACTCGCGAATAGAGCAGCCGAAGTGACTGCTGGCAGGACAAACTGTGCTGCTGTGGGCTGTGACTGACAGCTGACACCGCATCTCTCCTATGTCTTTTTATCTTCTCTAAAGAGGAATTATATAATGGTTGCAAATTGCAGCCACTAATATTTGTTTATTCCCCCACATTTTGTTTTAGATAATTTACTCTGTCAAACGCCGGACATTGTTTACTTACGAGACAACGGGATAGATAATGTCTGCTAGTTTAATCTGTGACTATTCTGACAAAAAATGTGTAGCAAAGTGGCAAACTATGTTCTGTTCAATGTTATTTAGCCTGCTGGTTGTCTAACTTACTTTGGCTATGCTAGCACGACATTTTGCTAACATCCATGGAATAAAAAATAAATAAATACCATTCTGATGCAGGCTGTGAAGAACGATGCCGACCGTCACAGTGGTCACTGTCTGACTCAGAGTCTGAGTCTGGCTCTGGAGGTTCAAATGAGTAGGGCTGGAGAACTCCAATTAGGCTGCCAGCCTTCGCGAACATCTTCAGGGTGCAGGACACGGGCGCAGTACTGCGCTGAAACCACGCCCACGCGCTGACACGCCCCCAGCGTTTCAGACCAGGGCACAATTATGTTTTTTCATTATTTTTGAGACTTAATTTTATAAGGTAAACAATGTTTTTAATCAGTCAGATTTATATGGGTGATTAATAACACATATTTATGCCGTGTGACAAACTAAAAACACACATTTAATTTTGCTTTACTCGGTCTTTAAGGCTAAATCTTTCTCCACAAATCTCACAAATAGTTGTGCTCATGTGTGGATTCTCATGTGCAAGTTTAAATTTGACTTATGTCTAAATCTCTTTCCACAAGCCTGACATTCATAAGGTTTCTGTCCTGTGTGGATTCTCATGTGCGAGTTTAAATTGGACTTCTGGTTAGTTTGATATCCGCAAATCTCACATTTAAACGGCTTCTGTCCTGTATGGAGATACACATGTCTGTTTAAATGGTGTTTAAGGCTAAATCTTTTTCCACAAATCTCACATTCATAAGGTTTCTGTCCTGTGTGGACGTTCATGTGCGAGTTTAAATTTGACTTCTTGTTAGTTTGATATCCGGAAAGCTCACATTTAATCGGCTTCTGTGCTTTATGGAGATTCATGTGTCCTTTTAAATTGTTTTTATAGCCAAATCTTTGTCCACAAATCTCACATAAAAACAGCTTCTCTCCAGTGTGAACTCTCATGTGTTTATTTAAATTTGTTTTAACTGCAAATCTTTGTCCACAAATCTCACATACAAATGGTTTCTCTCCAGTGTGGATTCTCATGTGTAATTTTAGATGTTCTTTTTTGGTCAATATTTTACCACACATTCATCACAACTGAAAGATTTTGGTCTTGTCTGGATTTTCCTGTGTGCCTCTAAACTTTTCTTCTGAACCAAACGACTTGAACGTCTTACTGTTGAATGACATGTCATGTGTCTCTGAAGAAACTGATTGTGCAGAAATTGTTTACCACACTCAGAGCAGCTGAAACATTTGTTGACAGAGTTTACAGCTGACTCAGGAGCTCTGCTCTCCTTCCAGTCTTTGTCACTGTCTTCAGTTGTTGATCCATAGTCTGACAAGTGTTCCAGCTGAGAGACAGGATTGTTCCCATCCTCGTCCTCTTCATCATCCTCACTGACTTCAGTCTCTGAAGATCTGGAAGCATCTCCATGAAGATTTAGATCTGGATTCCTGCTGGTTTCTGCTCCTCCACTGTCCTCTCCATCAGCTTCTACTTTCATCTGGTCAGCTGAGCTGCTGGTTGAAACATCTCTGTCCTTCATTTGATGCTGATGAAGCTGCGAGAACAGAGGCTTCTCTTCATCATACAGTATTCACTCTTCAGAGGAACTGCGGTGAATGAAAACCTGCTGACATCAGTCTCCTCCTTCACAACGAGCCGCTCTCCCTCTAATCAGGTCCAGAGATCCTCCTCTTCCTCCTTGATGTGGAGGGGCTCTGGATTCTGCTGATGAAGCTGTGAGAACAAAGGCTTCTCTTCATCATCCTCACTCTTCATGTGAACTGCAGTGAATGAAAACCTGCTGGCATCAGTCTCCTCCTTCACATTGAGCTGCTCTTTCTCCAATTGGGTCCAGAGTTCCTCCTCTTCTTCCTTTATTTGGAGAAGCTCTGGGTCCTGCTGGACTACATCAGGCCTCCATTTCTCAGGAACATCTACTCTGATCAGTAGAGTCTGCTGAACATCTGCACAGAACAATGAAACACAGACAATATGGACAATTATAACTTCATATTTACTCATACATCACTTGTGTTGTTGCTTTATGTTCTGTGGATCGGAACTGTTCCAAGTCAAAGGAACAACATTTTATTCAGTGAGACAATTACATGTCTGTTTATCATTAAAAAAACACCAAAAATGTTTAAATGCAATCACTTAATTTGGGTATTTTAACATTTTTGCTTAACTTTAAAATTTACTTTATTTATTAAAGTCTGCAAATCATAAATACCGTAATTGCCGGTGTACAAGTTGCTAGTGTTTTCTCACACTTTAGACTACATGGCTTACACCAGCCACTAGGGAGCACAAGCCAGTGCATCTCTTGTGCCGGTCCCAAGCCCGTGTAAATGGTGAGGGTTGTGTCAGGAATGGCATCCGATGTAAAACACTTTTGCCAAAACTATAATGCGAGTTCATCAACGCAAAACCATACCGGATCGGTCAAGGCCCGGGTTAACAACAACCGTCACTGTTGCTGTTGACAAACAGGGTGCCAGCGGAAATTGTGAACTTGGTGATATCCGGATTGGACGTAAAACCAACATCCTACACCAAAGCTCTTACTGGAATGGATACAACTGAAAACGCCAAACCTCAAGATCTGCAGTCCTTGGAAGACCAAGTGATAACTTTCTTTTGCGATAAAAACATTGATATTAACCAGAGTAATATATCTACTCGTTACACCTTGCCTAACAAGTCCAACAATGGCAAACCAGCCATAGTTGTTAGATTTATTAGCAAGAAATAAACTCCTGAAGTTCGCAGATGACACTACAGTCATTGGACTTATCAGTGATGACGAGTCTGCGTACCGACAGGAGGTGGAACGACTGATGTCCTGGTGCAGCCTGAACAAACTGGAGCTGAACACACTGAAGACAGTAGAGATGAGAGTGGACTTCAGGAGACACCCCCCAGAACTGCTGCCCCTCAAAATCTTCAACAGCCCCGTGTCTACGGTAGAGTCCTTCAGGTTCCTGGGAACCACCATCTCACATGACCTGAAGTGGGAGCACAACATCACCTCCATCCTCAAAAAGGCCCAGCAGAGACTGTACTTCCTACGCCAGTTGAGGAAGCTGGACCTGCCTCAGGAGCTGCTGATCCAGTTCTACACTGCAGTCATTGAGTCCATCCTGTGTACATCCATCACAGTCTTAGCCTGGTTAAAACCAGACCCTTGTACATCACTTCGCTTTGTACTAGGGTCTGGGACCTGTCCCATAGACAGCGATTTCTCTGGTAGATTTTTGACCGGACCAATCAGAGAACGGAAGGCGGAGTTTTGTTAGTTTAGCCTGGCGAGGTCCAGGCTATAAGATAAATAGCTCAGAAACCACTCGGTGGATATTTTTACTGCTACCAGTGTGTAATTATATAGCTCTAATTTACTGACTGTTGGCCTAAATGAAACATTTGAGATAAAATTCGATTTTTTATCATTTATTTTCGTAGCGCACCCGAGGCTGTTTGGAAAATGTCAAACCGAAACTATTTAAATCCAGCAGATTTGACCATTTCGTGAATTGATTTAGGAACTGTTAAGCTCAGGAACACTTCTGATATAACGTCAGCTAAGAAATATATTTTTTCTCAGCAAAGAAATAATAGTTTTTTACCTTGTTTTGATGAAAATTCCTTCGTGGCGGCAGCCATTTTAAATGACGACGTCAGTCGACGTCGTTCAAAACTCCGCCTTCTGTTCTCTGATTGCTCAGGAACACTTCTGATATAACGTCAGCTAAGAAATATATTTTTCTCAGCAAAGAAATAATAGTTTTTTACCTTGTTTTGATGAAAATTCCTTCGTGGCGGCAGCCATTTTAACTGACGACGTCAGTCGACGTCGTTCAAAACTCCGCCTTCTGTTCTCTGATTGGTCCGGTCAAAAATCTACCGGAGATATCCTTGTGGATGGGAGAAGTCCCAGACCCAGCAGTGAAGGGAAATGAGAATTGAGCGGAGCTGCGTAGGAATGGCGAGGGCCAGGCTATCACAGTCTGGTTTGGAGCAGCCACAAGGCAGGACAGGAACAGGCTACAGCCAGTGATGTCAGTAACGCGTTACTTTGTAACGCGTTACTCTGGTCGGACCACTTTTTTCAGTAACTAGTAATCTAACGCGTTGCTTTTCAAACTGCAGTAATCAGATTAAAGTTACTTTCTCCAAATTATTGTGCGTTACTTAGTTATTTGTCATTTTCTGTAGTACAGTACTGTAATTTAATTTTATTTCGCCAATGCGTCTCGGGGGGAGCGATAAAAAAAAAAGACAGGAGTGACGTCAGTCTATGCTGCATTCCAGTTACCTCGTATTTTGGGAACTACGAAGTGGCAGTGACGTCATCTCCCCATCTACCACTTGAAAACACGTTCCGGTTACCCTGGTGGTAAAACAAGATGGACGCACGCATTGTTTTTGTTGCTGTTTCGGAATATAATAAATTACTAAACATATATGCACTCCAGACTACCAGTTATGCACTCCTGACACAGAACATGTCAAAGAAGAAAGATGAACGTCGAAGGTAATAGATTTAATATATATTTTTCTCGTTGGGAAAAAGAAAAACTGGCTTTACAGCTAAAAAAAAAACGTCTTCGCTCACTGCACAGCAAAACATGTAGGGGGTTTACGATATGTTGAAGAAACTGTACAGTGGTTGCTTTATTTTGCTAAATAAATAAGTTGCTAACACCGGTTGCTAACCCTGCTGACCACTTGACCAGGTCACCCTTGTAAAAGAGATCTCGAACGTGCAAAATAACTGGTAAAATAAAGGTGATTGATTTTATGATATATAACACCATCAGAAAGTTTTGGTTTGTAGCCTGACACTACAGTACTGTTGTTGTTTTTTTACAATCAACCTTTATTTAGTCAGGTAAATGTCATTGAGCCTCGTGAACTCATTTAAAAAAGTGACCTGCTACAAACTAAAGAATGATTAACAGCAATGGTAGAATTTCCTTAAATAATAGACAATAAACACAAGAGAGAAATATATATTTTTTCTTTTAAAACAAAGTATCAAAGACTAGAAAAACATTATAAGGTAGATGTATAAATCAAAGACAGGAACATATCTGCATTGGTTTTTTGCCAGGATTCCAAGAGATTCAACTATTCTCCAGATTCCAACAGTTTCCTGAAAGTAGCTGTCTGAAATGTGTATTTTTCACATAAACAAGAAGTCAAATGATGAAAAAATGACAGAGAATTGCAGCTCATTATTAACTTTGTCTGTCTGAAATAAACACTGTTTTCCCATTGCAGAGTTGTCTTGGACCCTACCATGCTGCCAGAAAACCCATCCATCCTGAAGAACAATGGTGCTCTAAGTGAAGCAGACAAGCAACGTACAGTAACGCTGAAATCAGCCGTGGAAGGGTGATTGTGGAGCAAGCCTTCGGATGTTTGAAGTGCAGGTGGAGACGGCTTTGTGACGTGCAGAATACCAGAACTGTTGTGGTGGTGAAGATCATAGTGGCTGCCTGCATCCTCCACAACTTGGGACGTGGGCCATCACAAATTTGTCAGCAGCATGCAGACGGGTCCCCCAGGGAGGATGATGAAAATGAATAACTCTTAGAATTCCGGTGTGTAAAAGAAAAAAATAATAGGTAGTACGTTGTTTTGAAACTTCCTACATTAGCGCAGTTGTTCATGACAAAACTGTCTGTACAAATGTACTTAAAAGACTGCTATAATGAAGCTTAATAAACATTTTTCTTTAAATACAGCATTTTGTCTTTGAGTTGTGACAAAAGTTCCAATCTCAGTTGTCTGAAAGTTTCAGTTTTAATTACAAAATGTGCAACAGAACAGCATTTTCAAAATTCATACAATCAAAGGCACTGAAAACCAAACATTTTTACTGGGCCGAACCTGAGCAAAATAAACAATGTGAAAACAAAAAAAACTTAAAAAAAAAAACAGAAGTTGTTTTGTGCAAAACAATAAGAAAGTTTACAGTACAGCTACATTTTTTTGTAGCATCTGGGCTGATTTCATTTGCTCCTGGGTTGATTTCATTTGCTCCATCATGTCCTGATGTCGCTGTTGACTGTTTTCCTCTGACTGGCGGAAGAACTCCAAAACCTCACTAGACCTTCGCTTGCGAGTGGAACACGCATGTGTTCAATCGAGAACAGTGTCTGTTCTTTATTAAAACTGTCATTCTCGCGGATGGGGGACTCTGCGTGGCTGCTGGTTGATGGAGAGTCTTCACAGTTCTCTGAAAAAATCATATAAAAAGAAAAAAACACAGTATTGTTAAATTCATTATACAGTAATTGGTTTGGTTTGCATTAAAACTTATTTCTCCAAAATCTTACCAGCTGTGCTGTCCTGTGCAGGTTGGATAAGCTCAACTTTCATAGTGAGGTTTGCATCAATGTACAAACAGGACAAATCCCCTGCACTGCGATACAGGCTGCCAGAAAATGTTGTTGTTCTCTGCTCATCAACAAACATGTTGTTGTACTGGTCGAGGTAGACTGAAAACAAACACAAACACACACTTACTATACAAATATACACGTCCTAACACATAAATATCATACAGGATTATAGAATGTTTCTAAACACGGATCTTTGGAAACCAAATATATATTTTTTTAACCACAGTTTAGTGCTAATTTATAGTCAGTTCAACAAACAATGTGTGTTTAGTTCTGGGTTGGCTAACAAAATAAGCCACAGCGCCAAAGAAAACAAGGGTAAAAAATATATATTTTAAAATAAAATTCATAACTAATAGTTACTTTTTTAATGTGCTGAATAATAAAATGTGGCGAATGAAAGTCGCTGCCGCTGGCCTACAGAACTGTTGTGATCCAAACAACGACAAAAACAGCCGTACGCCGCATGACATGCAACTAAACACAGGTTTTTAATGTGATCTGTGTTCACAAGCATACGCTTAAGCTGTGTGTGTGATTAAAAAACACACAACAACATTTTACAACTGTTATTTTAGTAAAAGTTAAGGAGTTCACTTACTAAGGACGCGAGTGGCCGCCATTTTGAATACGTCACTGGGATAAACTGGGGGCCGAAAAAATTGCCCCACTTCACGAATGGGAGTTTCCCACTGGAGCGGGCGTTCCAGTTTAAATCCACCACTGGGACCTTGGAAATCCCCACAATACGAGGTTACTGGAACGCAGCATATGCGACCGCCCGGTGTCTTGTAGCACACGTTAGCATTAAGCTAGGTTTAGCATCTCGCTGCGGTCTCCTGTTTGTTTGGGAACGTTGTGACTTGTTAAAAACACGAGCGCACATCCAAAACGGTGTGTGGACTTTGTTTCACGGAGACTGGATCTGCAGCAGACAACACGTCTAACTTGAACGGACTTAACGACGTGATCCGAACGTGAACGAGGAGCAGCTTGTAAACACTGCTAACAGAGCAGCAGCAGCATTAAAACAGCCTTCAGGTAGGTCAGATCAGTCAATAACACAAACTGTAGGACATTTTAAAGCTCTGGATCTACGTCTGAAATGTTGTTGTTGCTGTGCAGGCTTTAAATTAACTGAGCGTCTCTAAAACGTCTTCCATCACGTCCATCATCATGTCAACACCAGCCAAAAAGTTAATCACTTTATGAAAAAACTGATGTCAACAAGTCCTGGAGCTGAATAAATCCCTGCCCTGATGATGACCGAGAGATCCAACCACAAGAAGAGGTATTGTTCTTTTATTAATAATTAACCTTTTTAATTTAAAATGATAATCTTATTAACTATTTTTATTTTTTTACCTGTTTGTGTTATTTCCAGTCTGAGACAGAGGAAGCAGCTGTCTTTTTCCTCTTGAGGGACATCCACCTGCAGCTAAGAAGCGTGTGATGATGACCCTGATGCATGCTCAATAATCCAGGTAGAAAAATCTAAAAATGCTAAGTCTGGTCCTCTGGACATTCAAAAAACAAAACAGAACAAAAAAAATTGTAGAAACGTTTTATCTTTTGTCCAAAAGACTTCCTCAGTCTGAGATGCTGTATTCATCTCAATCTTATTGCTGGGTTTCAGATGACGTAGCAGTGACGTCACAGAATGCAGATGCGGGGCAAGAAGTAAACGCAGCCGTTTCCTTCTGTTGCTGATTCAGCATCAACATGCCTAAATTCTGTGCCGTTTACGGTTGTTGCAACCGCTCTAATCGAGAGATAGATAAAAGTTATTTTCGTGTTCCGAAAGTAGTATGCTACAAGGGGATTAATTTAAAAAAACTTACAGAAAAAAGACGACAAACGTGGATTACAACCTACGGCTAAAAACAGGAGGTGCAGAAACTGACGAGAGTCTGCAGCGACCACTTTGTAACAGGTAAGGGTCGTATCGTTTAAATCATATTTTCAGATATTTTATTGGACAGTAACTAGAAAGACAGGTAAGATATGTTATGCCCTAGCTTGTGTAGTGGTTCAACACTTGGTTGTTCCCAGAAAAAATCCGATTAGAATGCTAATGTTGTTAGCGGTTAGCTTAGTGCTAGGAAAGGCATTTACGTGTTTTACTTTAAAGTGGTGTCTTATATTTAGGTTGTCCGAGTGCAGCAGGTGATGTACATTCCCAAGACTGGGCCCCCACTGTTAACCTGGGGTACCAAAGAAGTAACGAGTGGCCACAAACAGAAGCATCCCTCCGGCGCAGGGAAAGAGCTAAGGCCCGGAAGCTTCTCTGCACTGAGGAGGCCAACAGTCTGGAAGATGAGCTCTGTGAAGAAAGCTTACCAGCCCCTGAAAACGAACGATTCAAAGGTAAAATAATAATAAATAAAAATACTATTTATTTATTTATAGAATTTCTGAACGTAATTTTTAATAATTAAATATTTGCAGATGCAGAATGCCAGACGGATCTAAGCATGGTTGACCTCACAAAGCTGGAGGATGCAGTGAAAGGCTACACAACTGAGATCTGCGACCTTAAGGAAAAAGTCTCAGTGACTAAATTTACTCCTGAAACCTTCCAGAACAACGATAAAACAAAGTTTTATACGGGACTGCCCAACTTTTTAGTTTTGATGCAAATTTTTCAGCTCTGTGAACCTTATACATCAGCATGTCATCACTGTCAGCACTCTCCAAATTTGAGCAATTTATTATGATACTTATGCATCTCAGATTACATCTGCAGCTTCAAGACCTTGCCTATAGATTTAATGTGTCAAAAGCCACTGTGTCTCGAATTTGTTTTAGAACGATTCATGTTCTCCATGAAAGATTACAATTCTTAATAGTGGCCTGAGCGACAAGTAATTCAATCAACTATATTTATATAAATATTTTAAGTTTAAATGATTATACATGTATTTATCATTTAAAGTAAATCAAAAGTAAATTAAATCACTAATACTGTTACAGACCATATTTGTACATGTTAATTGTTCATGAAGACAAAAAAAAAATTTACCCAATAAGGTTGAATATTTTTAATTTATTCAATGAACTCCATAACCAATCTTTGTGAATATTGGTCAGTTAAAATGACATGAGTTTTGCTATTGAAATAAAAACATTTTTCTGAAGTAGACTCATTTTGCAACATTTGTGACATATGACATTTGTATGTGCTGTTATTTAACATATTAGAACACCTTTGAAATTCACAAGCTAATCTCATATTGATTTAAATATATCATTTGATTTAACATACTTAACTTTTCAATTAAGATTATTGTAAATAAAAAACAGCTGTCATGACATGTAACAACATCACATGACCCTTCTGCAGAGTGCTTGCTACAGGTGTAGCTGAAACATGTTATGGTAGTGACAAATGTTTTTGGGGAAAAAAAGAGCAACTGTTTAAATTTGTATAAACTTTTCAAACTCCTTTCATCAACTACTCCAAATAACATTCTTGATTCTTAGATTGGTTAGTCACGTGTGGATTTCTGTCCCAGGATTTCAGGTAGGATGCAATGTGTAAAATAGTGCTGAATTTTGGGAACTGCTGTTTCCCACAGCTGGTCATCTGGCAGAATTCTTTCCACATAAATATCATTTTCACTCCATACTACAAAATCACAATATTGTACATCCACAATGTGAATCTGATCCTGGAGCTGATGGTAATAAGGATGGTTCCTATCCAGTTGTACAGAATCTCCAACCTTGACGAGACGACGAGACAAAAACCAGGCTGTCCAGCACACATCCTCAGACCGACTTCATGCTGTTTGCTCTGTGGGCACTGAAGGACAAGACAATGAAACTTAGACATAAAAAATAAATACGGTAGTCTCCAAAACATTTCAATATGATACTTTTTTAAAGATTGTGTTTCACTCATTTCACTATCCAACACCAATGTTAGAAAATGAGACTATATTTATGTCTCTGTCAACCAGGTGTGTTCCACAGGTAAGAATGTATTAATCTGGACTAAGTTTTAAAAGGTGATGGAAAGGTCACACATTTTTTAACTGGAAACAAGGCAACATCCCACAAACTGCAAGACCATCCCCAAAACTACGGCTACATGCTGTGAAATATGCAAACAACAAAGATTTGAGTAAAAAATTATAGTTGTAACATTCATACTGTGAGGTGCGCAAAGTCTGCAGTGCAGTACCCTAATGCATGCTCAATAATCCAGGTAGAAAAATCTAAAAAAGCTAAGTCTGCAGTGCAGTAGTCCAAACCTTTTGAGAAATAAATTTTACCTTGATTTCACACACCCTGGCTCCATGACAGTCACATGAAACGACTCCATCTGGTGAGGCTCCCATGTATGGCCACCTTGAGTTTAACCAGCTAGTATCTGAAGTTACAAAGAAGATACGATCACCTTGATGATACTGTATTATCAAAACAAAAAAAATCATAATATTTTCAGTACATTAACTTACCTTTTTAATGGAGTTACTGTAGATCTCTGACCTACAGTGTAGAAATGCATATGACTCAACGTTAACACATACAACTCCAGCACGAATTTGGCTTTACAGAAGCTAAATATATTATTTTTAAGTAGATCCACGCACATAGAAATAACAGGGGGCTAACTAAACTTGTTGTTAGCATTAGCGATAGCGTAGTTAGCATAGGCTAATTACTAAATAAATAATACATCTCACTACTCACCCGGGCAGAAACAAGTCGACAACCATTTAAAGCTTCTTTTGATCCTAAATGGTTAACCCAAAACTCGTCCTCGCCAGTTTATTTAGGGCTTTGGCATACTTGCTGTAATCCATTCTGCTGTGTTTTGAACTGGGGAAAATCACTTCCTGCCCCGCATCTGAATTTCGCGCCACTTCCGGGTCACGTGATTGCAACCCAGCAATAAATACTGTAGCACCCTCTCACAGTGGATGAACCAGTTTGCTGCTGACAGCTGAAACCAGCTGCTCACGGACCATCAGCCTAACAATGGATAGTTAGCAGCACCCTGATGGTTGTTTGCTATTTACAGAGGGCTGAGTGATACTAGCAATAACAGCATTGTAAGAGGGGGACAGTTGAACCCGGAGGCCTCCACCTCTGTTTAATGATGGATGGTTTCTTTTCACAAAGATGGCCTCCTTTACTCCTCTCTCAAACCATCGTTCCTCTCTATCAAGGATGTGAACATCTTCATCCCTGAAAGAGTGACCGCTGGCCTGGAGATGAGTGTAGACCACAGAGTCCTGACCTGATGATGTTGATCTTCTGTGCTGGACCATCCTTTTGGCCAGTGGCTCATGCTTTTATTTATTTTCATACAAACGTATTGTTTACTTGACACATTTTCAAAATAAACATTTTATAAGTCTTTTTTGTAAAAATATTATTTGTTTAGTGAAGTCAAGAAAGACTACTGTATTTTGTTTTTTGAATATTTATTAGTAATTATTTTATTAAAACATTTAAATTTTTTATGTATTGTGACAGAGGGTTCTTGTCAGCGGCTGCTGAAAGTAATGAAGGGATTTCAGTTTTTACCTTACCAAGGTAAGGTAATCTACCACCAAACGTAACCAAATCCAAACAAACCTCATCTGACTCCAACACCAACCATTAACTAAACACCAAAATGATAATCAAAAGCTAGAATCAACCCCGCGTAATATATGAAATTATAAAAGGATAAATGCAAAATCACCCTCACTCCATTATCCTCCCAGGACTCCTCCAAGAACCACTCATCACCTCTACAGGTATCTAACACACGAAATCAACCAAATCTAACGACAACTTCCATCTGACTCCACAACTAATCATCAACTCAACACCAAAACAATAATCACAATCCACAAACCATCCCAACCGGACATTAGAGGGAAAACGTAAGCATCCCTGTAACCCCATCGTCGGAGTGCACTGCCTGACCCCTCATCAACTCCACAGGTATCTGGACGCGGCCAAATACATGTGAACCCTCTCATCCGGCAGAGATCAGCGGCTGGCCCCACTCTGACTCCAAAATCAACTCTGTAGATCAACCACCAAACACACCATTCGCATCTCACACTGACCCCATTATTAATCATCAAAACACATCCAGAAACAACAAACCCATCTGAGAATCAACGTCATTAGGACAAATGCACACCACTCTATCTAAGAATAAAACCCATGCCAGTATCTATACCAGCCTAATATACGAAATCATAATACAATCATCACTGCGACGCCATCACCACCCCTTAAAACAAAAATGAAACATGAAACACACCGGAAAACAACAAGACATCATAGAATTAATGTGATTAGGCCAAAAGCAACACCTCTCCATTCCATCACCAAACATCCCCCGCCACTACAGGTATCTATTCTCTGCCAAATACAGGTGAGTTTGTGCGGCAGGCGATGGCCTGCACCCTGCCTGCACCAGGGGAAACGCCGTCCCATAATCCTCCACCCCCCTGGACGCAATCATCTTCGAGATCTTTGCCCATGCACAAGGTGTCACACACCCCATAAATAGGCAGAACAGAACCAGAATCGCTAGTGGCAAGGCCAAGAGCTTGACCAACACCTGAGGCCATGACCCTCTCGTGAACCAAGACAGTGCACGCCACAGCCCTGTGTGCGCCTCCTCCGTCTGATGCTCCTGAAGCTCTCTCAGATGGCGCAGGGCCACTGTCACC
>JBBPBX010075195.1:0-17403 GCA_038048925.1 Garcialebias charrua | reverse complement strand
AAAAGGAGCATTATGCCAGGTTTCCACCAAACGCTTTTCGCGCCTCCGAAGCAGCCACTTTACATTGAAAGTCTATGTGGCCGGGCATGTTGGATGCGGCGCATCTACAGCAGTTCAAGCAGCGCGGCAGTGAGTGGCAGCTTTTTTCCGCTCCCACGTCACCTCCGAGCAGCGACTGTCGAAGCTCGATTTGTCCTGCTTCTGCTGCTCGCAGCTTAGCAGCAACCAATCGGGATAGACTCTGCCATGTGATCACGCAACAACGACAGGACTTTTTTTTGGACTTTTCAAACTTACCCATCGAGCCTCCATGAAGAAAACAGCCTCCGGTAAGAAACTTGGCATTTTTACAGTTGCCGCTGTCCGCTCGAGCGTACGGTCACCCCAAACATAAAAAAATGTTTTAATCTCAACAAAGACTTTAGGAGCTGCAGTTTGGCTCATAAAAAATCCACTCAAGTAGTAACGAGGCTCATGTACAGCTGATTTTTTATCTGCCCGGTGTAGAAGAAACAAACGGAAAAGGAGCCAGCCGCTGCTCCCACTGCGTGTCTGCAGACATGTTCGATGAGAACAGACATCTGTTGACAAGCAGCCAACACAGTGCGGTAGGAGATTTTTTGCAGCGCGAAAAGCGTCTGGTGGAAACCCGGCATTAGACCTGACAAAGGAACAGACACTGATCATTTCACCTCCAGTTTGTCATCAACTCTAGTTAAAATATTGTCCAGTCAACCATGGATCAAAAGTGAACAATATTTTAAATTCCTGACACCATTTTCAAAACTTGGATCTGAGTGTCGAGACATTTCTTGTCTCCTAACATCCCATGAACTGATACATTTTAATATTGATACAAGAATTTATTGTTAAAGTTCAGAAGAAGTTGGTTTTCACAGTTTTTTGAGTCCAGTCTGGTTTTTTAGGGAGATGTCCTGCTGTACTGAACAGTCTTTCAATAATCTTTCAATAATCTTTCAATAAGGCCATGGGTGGTGTGTATCTTCTGGCTGAATCTTTGTGGTGGAATCCATTTTGAGTGTGTTAGTGGTGCTGTGGGTGCTCCCAGTTCAGTGACGTTTATACTAGAATATACGTCATTAGTCCAGTTCTTCTTGAAGGCAGGTCTAATGTTACCTGTCCACTTGCAGTGATTCAAATTGATTCAAATTGTTTCAAATTCAAATTCAACTCAAATTGTGTGTGTTTGTGTGTGTGACTGTTTTGTGGTTTCTAAGGACAGTGTTTTGTCAGGACAGTAATGAGCTGTTATCTGATTGTCTGATTATAGCGTATTGCTGTCCTAACAAACCACTGTCCATTAAAACCACAAAACAGTCACACACACAAACACACACAATTTTAGTAGAACATGTTATATTTACATGTATATGTCTATCTGTACAGTATATGCATATATATACATGTATATGCATATATGTATATACACTGTACAGTACATGAATATGCATTTATGATATGCTTATATACATGTATATATGTATATTTGTGTGTATGTATATGACATAGATATCAATTATATAAATAATGCAGGGATTGTTAAGTATGACTTCAATATTATTTGTCACAGTTTTTAAATTTATAGTTTTCTTTCATTCAGCTAATTTTAATTTCATCTTAGTCCACCTATCATGAGAGGAGTTTTGTAAATACTCTGTCCATCCATCTTTCCTTTATGTGAGATGGATACTTTGGCCAAAAACAAACAATCATGTAATGTTTATTGGTTTACATGTGACCGCAGCTATCATCAAAATGTAGAATTTCCTCTAAATATAAGTATAACTGATCTGTTACAGATGTCATGTGAACACGTCCAGAGTCAGGAGATCGCAGGTAGCCAGAAGCACGATCAACTTCCTTTAAACACGAATACCAAGGTACATTTTAGTTCTTGTGTTCCTAAACAGAATTACTTGCTACGTGTGGTTTCATCAACCTTAATGTTCAATTATGTGTGTATAGGAGTGTATTGTGGTTTTTATGGACAGTTGTTTGTTTGGACAGTCATACGCTATAAACAATCAGACAATCAATCAGATAACAGCTCATTACTGTCCTGACAAAACACTGTCCTTAAAAACCACAAAACAGTCACATACACAAACACACACAACTTCAGTTGAACATGTTATATTTACATGTATATGTCTATCTGTACATTATATGTATATGCATATATATACATGTATATGTTTATGCATATATACATCTATATGTTTATGCATATGTACATATATGCATATTCTTGTATATATACATATATGCATTTACATGTTTAAATGCATTTGCATATACAGTACATGTATATATGCACTTACATATACATGTATATATGCACTTACACATACATGTAAATAGGCACTTACATATACGTGTAATAGGCATGTAAATATAACATGTTCAACTCAAATTGTGTGTGTTTGTGTGTGTGACTGTTTTGTGGTTTCTAAGGACAGTGTTTTGTCAGGACAGTAATGAGCTGTTATCTGATTGTCTGATTACTGTATAGCGTATTGCTGTCCTGACAAAACACTGTCCTTAAAAACCACAAAACAGTCACACACACAAACACACACAACTTCAGTTGAACATGTTATATTTACATGTATATGTCTATCTGTACATTATATGTATATGCATATATATACATGTATATGTTTATGCATATATACATCTATATGTTTATGCATATGTACATATATGCATATTCTTGTATATATACATATATGCATTTACATGTTTAAATGCATTTGCATATACAGTACATGTATATATGCACTTACATATACATGTATATATGCACTTACACATACATGTAAATAGGCACTTACATATACGTGTAATAGGCATGTAAATATAACATGTTCAACTCAAATTGTGTGTGTTTGTGTGTGTGACTGTTTTGTGGTTTCTAAGGACAGTGTTTTGTCAGGACAGTAATGAGCTGTTATCTGATTGTCTGATTACTGTATAGCGTATTGCTGTCCTGACAAAACACTGTCCTTAAAAACCACAAAACAGTCACACACACAAACACACACAACTTCAGTTGAACATGTTATATTTACATGTATATGTCTATCTGTACATTATATGTATATGCATATATATACATGTATATGTTTATGCATATATACATCTATATGTTTATGCATATGTACATATATGCATATTTTTGTATATATACATATATGCATTTACATGTTTAAATGCATTTGCATATACAGTACATGTATATATGCACTTACATATACATGTATATATGCACTTACATATACATGTATATATGCACTTATATATACATGTAATAGGCATGTAAATATAACATGTTCAACTCAAATTGTGTGTGTTTGTGTGTGTGACTGTTTTGTGGTTTCTAAGGACAGTGTTTTGTCAGGACAGTAATGAGCTGTTATCTGATTGTCTGATTACTGTATAGCGTATTGCTGTCCTGACAAAACACTGTCCTTAAAAACCACAAAACGGTCACACACACAAACACACACAACTTCAGTTGAACATGTTATATTTACATGTATATGTCTATCTGAACATTATATGTATATGCATATTGTTAATTCTACGTGAGCGAGGATAGCCGCAGGACCTTGCGACAAGTCCTCACTCCAGCCTTCTCCGGTAACGGGTTCTGAACTTTTATTCTTTGCACACGAGTATTACCCGATATGTCTTAAGATTAGTTAGAATTAAGGCTGAGACGAGGTAATTCAACCAGACTGTTACTGTCTCCATCTAAACGTCACACCCATTATTTTCACTCCGATAGATAGTCCGACTTAGCAGAATGGAGTCAGATCGTACCTCACGGAGAAACGTATATTAAACGACAGCTTACCTCTGTAGATGGTTATTGTTATCCGTCTGGTAAATTTTAGAACCTAGGAAAATAAGGTTCCAGGATGTTGTTTATATCTTTTTAGCCAAAACAACCATTTAAAACCTCCAGTAATCTTGTTGTTATCTTTGAACCAAGTTTTCCATCATTTAATATCAAGGTGAGTCGAAGGAAAAATCCAAATTTGTACGTTTTATATGTTTCTTTATTATTTAATTGCAAGGGAACAGCATAAGCACTACTTACTACAGAAAAGATTTAATTAGGTTACATGATTTGCATTTAAGAGATAAAAATGATTCACAGCTCACCAAAAGATGTCTTCCACATGCTGGGCCTTAATGTGTTTTTAGCTTTAATTGAATTGAGTTCTACTCCAATCAATAATAATTTGTATACTCTTCAAAAATGTCGGTTTATTCTACAATAATCTGATTCCGATCAAATATGTTTAATCCATCCAGGTAATCTTGGTGTGTTCCAACTTGTGTTTTTATTTCCACCAGAAAACTCTGTTCTAATCCTATCAGGAAATCTTGTCACCTCCAGGTGATGCTGTTGTACTCCAATCAGAAGTCTGCACTTCCAGCAGACTGAACAAATCTTTGTTTAATCCCACATAGGAAAAGCTTGTGTTTTTAATCCTTCAGGAAAAACTTGTTTTGTAATCATCCACTTTAGAAATCTTCATTTAATCCTGTTATTATCCAGTCAGGAAAGTCTGCACTTCCAGTAGACTGAATAAGTCTTCGTTGTAATTCCACAGAAAAACTCCAGGTAATTCTGTCGTGTTAAAAATCCCAGTTGTGATCCATCAAAACTGTTCAAGGCCAAAAAATCTGGTGATCCTCCTAGGCAAAATCAATTATTCCTCCAAAGTGTTATCCATTCAAAGATATTGTAATCCATTCAGTTGTTCTGCGATGCTGATAAGCAAGGCCTTCAAAGCAGGCCTGAGGTTAAAATTAGAACATCGTGTTCTCCTGGCTTTTCATCCAAGGTCAGTCAGCTTCTAGCTGGCAGGTCTCACTCCGTGATCAGACCGGTTGACCCAAAACAATAACTGATTTTCCAATCTCCAGGATCCATTCGGCAAAATCAGCTTTAATCCATCAAAGATTGTTTTCCAAACATTCAGCTCGCTGCAGCCGCAACGAGCACTCCTTTTGTCCAGGAGAAAAACTCTTTTTGAGTTAATCCAATTTTCCCAAAGTATCCAGCAAATTCAAAGAATCCTTCATGACTTAAGCAACTTCAAAAGATGTTGTTTTGTTCCACAAAAATATTTTTAAATCAGGAAAAATAGTATTCCACAAAAAGGCAGCCTTTAATCCATCAATCCTTGTTGTGCAGCACTGACGATCAAAGCTCTTCAAAGCAGGATGTGACCAGAGAGACCATCCTGTTCTCTCAGACTTTAAACAATCAGCACTCAGTGACCAGGTCTCCAAGCCGATGTCCCTCTTTACACCAAGGGTTCAGAAAAATAGTATTTTCCTTGAAATGATGTTTAATCCATCATTTTATTCTGTGGTACTGACGAGAGACCTTCCTTAGCCGGCCGGAGCCTAAAATTGGAACATAGTGTACTTACAGAAACAACTCGCCTGCTGCACTCCTGACTCTCTGCTTTAATTCATCAAAGCTTGTTTTCCAAACATTCAGCTTGCTGCAGTCTGATCTCTCGACGCACAAAACTTCTCTTTAAACTTTTCCAGATTCAAAATCAATCAGCTCTCCGAATGCAGGCATCGATCCAAGTCTTCTTTCCACAATATAATTCTTCAAGGTTTTCCAAACATCTGCTCCGTGGTACCGACAACCAGGGCGTCAGAAGCGGTGTTCCCTTAGCTTAAACAAGCTGATAAGCCAGGACCCGTCAGAGCAGATCCCAATGCCGCAAAAACACTTCTTTCGTCCTGGAGTAAACTCTTTTTGAATCAATCCAATCTTCTTAAAGTATCTAGCAAATTCAACTAATTCCTCATGACTTCAGCATCTTCAACCAGTTGTATTCCATAATTAATGTTGAATCTTATCCAGAAATGTTGTTTTGTTCCACAAAAATATTTCCAGATCAGGAAAAACAGTATTCCACAAACAAAGCAGCTTTTAATCCATCATTGCTCATTCAGGCTGACGGGAATTCCCCAACAGCAGAGCGGAGATAAAAAGTACACAGTGTTCCACTAACAAAAACAGCCTGTCAGCGTGCCGTCAGTGCTCGGTTCTGTCAAAATTACTTTAATCTTTCATCAACAGAGGAATCTCTGTAACTGATTTTTCCATCTTCATGCTTCAGTGGCTTTTTGCTGTCATAATAATTTAATCTTAATATAAATTTAGTTGTGGATAAACTGGGAAGATTATCCTACCTTTTTCTTGTCAGAAAGTGCCACAAGGGATTTCCAAAAGAATAGGAAAATTATTCCATCTCTGAAGCCAGTCCAAATTGTGAAGAAGTTTGGAAATATCCGGGCTGAGAGGCAAAAAAGCATTCCTTGTTGATCAAAAAGAAAAACCCTTTTTCGGATAATCCAATCTTCTTCTTTTCAGCTCCAGAGAGTTCAGTTATAATCCACAAGAATTCTTCAGGGGTCCAAAAAACTCAGCAATTTTTCTTCTCTTCCACAGCTTTTTTATAGCCCAGAAAGGGGGCTTCAGTTCCCCTCCTCAGAAAGTTACATCACTTTGATAGTGCTTCATTGGTCAAATGATGAGGTGACTTTTTACACCTCCTCTCAGCCCTCACTGAACAATGACATAACGTCTCTCCAGCTGTCACCCTCCCTTCACAAGAGAGTCTGGTCAGACAGGTTTTAAACTTTCACCCAGATCCTCAACTTTTACCTACATTTACCCAAACTGTGGAAAAAACACTCTTTTAAGGTGCTATGTAATATTTAAAACCATATTTTCCAACCCTCAGCAGTGAAGCATCCTTTAGTTTGCTGTGAATCATAAAAGAAAACATAAAATAACATACATTTTACCCACATACACAATCATATATTCAGTTAATTACTTGACACACACTTCACATAACCATTGCATGTCTGATTTTCTTTGTTGTAAATGCTTGCCCTTTCTAACAGGCTTTGAATCAACCTTGCAGCCTTCCTTCTGCTCTGCCAAAAAGTGTGCATGTTTTTATCTATCTGACCTATATTTCTTCTGCTCCCAAGCAGACCTGCTCAAGAGCGTATGTGTTATTATTTATTATAACTCCTTGTGTGTTTTCTCTGTGTGCAAGCTCATATCCTGATAAGAAGCCTCAGCTGTCTGCAATAACGCTTTGCTTCTGAATGTTTTAGTATGGATTTTAATAATTCTTTGTTAAAATAAACTTTGTTACTTTTAAACAGTCCTTGAAGCAAAAACACAAAAACTACCTTTTACAGTGACTCTTTTCTGTAGCTGTGTGAAAGTGCACAGCCCTCACTCTGAACAGACCCGAGTGTGTGTGTGTGCGCACGTGCACGTGTGCGTGCGTGTGTGTGCGCGTGCGTGTGTGTGCATGCGTGCACGTGTGCGCGTGGGTGTACGTGTGTATGCGCGTACGTGCCTGCTCCATGCTCTGCCTCTGTCAAAACACCAAAACTAACTAGTTTAAAGGTCTTTCTCTGTAACCAAACTCTCATTGCATCTCTGCAAGTCAAACTTTCTGCAGAACATGTAGAGTTTTACATGTTCTGTTCTGTTATTGGTGTGAGATGATAGATTCACTACTTTTTAAATACTTTAATGAGAAGCCTAAGCCCTCTGCAACAAATGTTATCTCCTTTGACCTATATTTTCTCAGGGAGAGACCTGCTGCTCCACAGAGGCCTTGGTTTTTCTGCCTAGTGTGTGCATGTTAAAGGCCTGACAAAGGCCTGACTCAATTTTATTTCTTATAGCACAGGGTTAACCAAATTGCCATGCAATAACACAAAGATGGTTTACCAAAATACAAACAAAGCATCTTATGAGTTTAAAATGCCATATAATTTAAACTAATCTAGGGTTACTGACGGTGTGTTATTACACCCTGCTCTGAGCCCTGTGCCAAAGGCAACTTACCATGTGTGTGTATATGTGTTGTAAAGATCTTTGTAGCAGTATAAGTCTGTTTTCAATATAAAAGTCCTGCACACTTCGACACCCACTCCTTGAAAACAGGCGGTGCTGCTCTAATCAAGTCCTTTAACACTCATCATGATTTTCTCGTCATCTGTGTCCATGCCATCTGGGACCCCGAGATGTCGTCGTCAGGTCACGCAGGATCCTTGGAGCCTCTGGACCCTGGATTGCTGTTCGCTTCTTCTCAACCTCCATCATGGTGTAGTCATCCTGGTTGGTTCCACGTGTGCCGCCCGGCTGAGGTGAGGTCGTCCTCCTCAGGTCATCTCCTCAGGTCATCTCCTCAGGTCATCTCCTCAGGTCATCTCCGGAGATCCTGTAGTGGTCAATGATTCTTCGTTCTCCCTTGTTGATCGAGCATCAGGATCAGCATTCTCCCTGGCCTCAGGCATCAGTGTTTCAGCATTCTCCCTGGCTTCAGATATCCTTCAGGTGAGTAGGCAGCATTGCCATCCATCACCTACTGATGCGGTGGTGTTGGCCTTGGGTCTTCATGAGTCAAGTCAGACTCTGAGTCAATGGGATCAGCAACTGCTGAACTGACTGGGATAGCGTCGTCAGGTTCTTCCGGCTTTAGCTGGGCCGGTTGTATCAGGACATTGTAAATAAGTAAATAAGTGAAATAAGTAAAGAAGTAAAGAAGTAAACTAAATTCTATATACTAGCAAGAGCGGGGGGGGTTTCAAGCGGTATTGGCTAAAATTATCAATTTCTTTCTGCTTTCGGAATCAAACCTCCTGGGTCGTACTTTGGGACTTTGCTCAGTAGCGTTGATTCTGGCACCGTCTTGTGTTTTACGGTGTGGACAGTCCTGACTTTTGGTTAGGTTTTGATGTTCTCCAGTCTGGTTTCTTCTGATGAAAGGAGGGACTTTGTCACAGTCCAGATGAATATTGCCCCAAAATTCCCAACGAGGGAGTATGGCTTGGCAGCTGTCATCCTTCAGTGGGGCAGGATGAATCACTTCAGCCTCCCAGTAACCCTGGTGGCATAATCCCATTAGTGGTCTACAGCCCCAATCACAGTGCCATTCAGGGGTTTCTTTGTCCAGATGAATCCAGTTACATCTCGTTGTCCTTTTTATGTTGTGATGCAGGAGCATTATCCAGGTCACAATTCCTTCAGGCAAAATCAGTAGATTGATTACCTTGAAGTGGGGTTTGTCAGGCCCCGTTAGGTTCTCAGCTTCTACTGCAGATACCCATTCAGGGGTGTTTCTCAGCTGGTACATCCAAGCTGGATAGCCTGCTAGTCTTACTCTTTCCCAGGTCTTGGTAAGATTTTCAACAGTTTCATTTCTGTCCCATGGTACGAAGATGTCTCTTTGCGTGGTTTCCCAGCAGGTCATGTTTGCATATTTGGATCTCCCATGGGAGACTTTTACATGCGTTAGGCTCCATGGTCTGATTCCGGCTTGATACAAAATAACCAACAACATAACTAAGCCTATTAACACTACGAATCCCCGCAGCAGGGTTCGTAGACAAGTTGCTTTATCCATTCTCATAATCCTTAAACAGTCCTTAGGTCGGTTAGGGGTCGCCATATCTTCATAGATTTGTGGTACATCTTCATAGATGTGTGGATCTTCTTCATTGATGTGTGGATCTGCATCGCTGTTTGAATCATCTCGACTTAGTCTACTTTCCAGACTTGTCATGTTGAGAGAGTTTCTTTTCAAAGACTTTGCTTCTTTTAGCTCTGGGCTTCCTCCTCGAGCGCCTGTGAGTTGTGGTCACTCGATCTTTGAGGAGCTCCAGATATAGTGGAGAGGGGTGTAGCCATCCAGGTTGCAATCTTTACCACACCCACTTCCACCGAATCACCAGCCATTCGGTAGGTTCAGGCTGGGGTCCTTCCAGGTGCCATTTCTGTTGGGGTTTAGGTCCCCATCTCAATTTGATACTTATTCCTTTTATTATCAGGTAGACTACATTAAATATCCATGGTGAGGTTGGAGCACAAAGCTTAGGGTGATATTCTTCTTGAGGTTCATCCAAATGAGACTTTCTGGTATCTTTGGTGATCAGTCTTGAGTCTATTATGTCTTTCTCTGTCACTGCTCTTCTATGGGGTTCTGCATGTTGCATGGTGTGAGCTGGTCAACCATCTGCCGGCGTTCCAGATTACCAATGTGGTCGCTTTTGACTCTCACTGGGACTTGGTCCTCTTTTCCTTTCACACGTCCTTTGTACAGTTCCACGCAGAGAGGCGATGGGTGTGGCAATTCTGGTCTCAACCCTCTCCACACCCACTTCCATTGGTAGACCCCCCAACATGTAGGTTCAAGCTGGGGGCCTTGCAGCCCACAAAAAGGTTCGTCAGATGGGTCCTCACCTCTTCGACGCTGTTCCTCTGCCTCCCACAGTCTCTGTCTGAACATTTCCCTGGATTTTCTTCCATATTGCACATAGTGTTCACCCCATTCTTCCAACGCTGTTACCGTACTGACAAGAGGGTGTCCTCTGTACGATACAGTCGTCCTGTAAGCCATCCGTACTGGGTATTCTTCCCAATCGTTGATGGACGTGCAGACTCGATCACACAGCATTCTTAGGGGCAGCTCAGTGTTTTCAACCACTATTTTGTTTGGGTTAGTTTCTCGGTTGTAGATGCTTATTTTCATGGCTCGGCTTGTTGTCCAAACCTCCAACTCCCCTATGGAGATCTCGCAGAAATGTGTTTGATGTGGCTCTCTGTAATTATGGCCCCATCTGATTTTGAATTGCATTCCGAGTACTATTAAATAGACAACATTGAAGATCCATGGTGTCCCCATTGGGCTGGGGTTGTATGGCCTTCTCCATGAGTCTTTTGTTACTGCGTAGTCAGTGACACCCCTAAGAGACCCTTTAGTTAGGTCTTTGTTCCTATAGAACATTATACATGAGCAGTAGTAATTTTTGGTTCTGTTAAACTTTAGGGTGTAATCTTTTCTGGGACGGTCTAACTTTACTAGTTCTTTCCGTACAATTAGAGCTGGTTGATACGGTCCTGTCCTGGATCGTTGAATCAGCAAATTCCACACATAAGTGGGTGCCTCGTCCTCTGAGTCTGAGTCATTGTAAAGCGGGTCTCTGTCCCAGGACCAGCAGGTTTCAATGATTTTTGCAGATTTTATATTATCTCTCCCTTTCCAGATATAATTTGGACACCTCACGATTTGATCTAATAATTCTCTACCTTTCCTTCTGCGATGAGATCCTTTGATGATTCTAGCGCCCCGTCGTTCATTTTCTAGTTGTCCATTTCCTTGTTCGTGTGCTTCCATTTCCTCAGAAATGTCTTGCTGGCCCAAGCGTTCAGTACACTTCGCTTTTTCACTGTTTTACTGGGTTGGGACTTTTCTGTGTCTTCTTTCGGTCAGCAGTATTGTTACTCCCACCGAGTACACTCCTTTGTATGGTGTTACAACCATCTGTACCGAGACTATATTCCACTGGGTGGAGTCAGGTCTTATGGGCGTGTCTACACTTTGTGCAGCTGTTCTGGGAATCTACAGCATCCTCGTTTGACAATTTACATAGTACCTCACCATAGTCCCCTCCCATTCACAGGTACAATCTTTTGGGCCTCTTTCACTCAATTCCCATTGTGTGAAGATCATTACTCTTGGCAAAACTGTGGTCCTAGTTTTCCCACAAATAAAGGTATCCACCTTTACTGGCTCCAGTTGTACTCCCGTACATCTCTCCCGATCATTACTCTTGGCAAAAACTGTGGTCCTAGTTTTCCCACAAATAAAGGTATCCACCTTTACTGGCTTCAGTTGTACTCCCGTACATCTTTTCTTTTCACCTCAGTTCTGAGGGGTTTATTTTTTAATCTTTATATTTTCTCTTCGCCTCAGGTTCTTCGCCTCAGAGGGGATAATTTCTTCATCTTTGTTCTTCACCTCAGATTTGAGGGGCTAATTTTTTCGTCTTTTATCTTCACCTCAAGTTTTGAGGGGCCTAACTTCTCCTGGTCCTTCCCACCAAATGGGTAGGCCAGTAGGTTCCATGTTGACTTCACAGCTGTTTTACAGCTTGTTCCACTTCATCATTTCGCATTCTGCTGACAGGTATCCTTTCTTGGCGTACTCCAAGATCTTCAGAGCCCTACCTGCCCAAAACTCTGAGGTTGTTGTCTTAAGATAACTCCCCCGCATATAGTGGCCATTCTACGATAGGGGAGCATGGTACTTGGTTCATTGGCCATAATCCGGTTTCTGGTTTGAATTAGCTAGGAATTGGCTACAGTTGCTCTATTTATTGGATTCCCTGCTTTTGTTAACACAACCGTGTTATTGTCTAATATTCTCTTCACTTTGTCTGTGGCGTTGTATTTTGAACCCACAGACTTGTTCCAGCATGCTGACGACACTGTTGTCATTAGCTTTTCTTGCTGGTTTAACTACCACATACCCTGACCTCGAGTCCACTAGCACTAGAAGATATTTCTCTCCCTTCTTGCTAGTGACTCCCATGTTTCCAGCAACATCCATGCACACTGAGCCCCAAGGTATGATACTTTTGATAGTCTGTCCATCCACTCGGTGCCTGCAACGTCCTGCGTCATATTGACCATATACCACACAGACCTGCAGTACCTTGCGAATTTGCTTCATGGGAATCCAGAGCTCCTGACTCTCCAACTCCTTACGTGTAGGTTGTACGCCCGTATGACCTAGCCCATCATGCACGCCACGCACAACCTCTAACACGTACTCCTGTGGGACCCTCGGCCCGCCGGGGTTTGTTCCCACTCTCGATCCCGACAAAAACGATCTTTCTCTGTTGCACATAAGATCCACTTCTTCATTCCTCTGCTAATAGTTTCCTTCTTTAGCGTGGAATTTTCGAATCTAGCCACAGAGTCTAACTTAATAATCTGCTTCAATTTCTCTTTCCCAGCCGGGGAGAAGTTGCTTTCTTTCACTCTTTGTTTTGCTACTTCGGGGATATTTACAGGTTTTTGTACCGTCCTGTTTGCCAATTGAGCTGTAAGATGTCTTATTGCTTTCAGGTTTTTGCGGGTCATAGACACCTCTGCCCCAGAGACCATTAGGTAATGTTTTCCATCCACTCCGGCATAGATTTCAACACGTCCTAATAATGTTTATCAAGGGTGACCCGCAACCTGTCAACCATTATTCAGCTGGTCCCCTATCCCTTCCCAGTCGGAATTCACGAAGGGCCTTTCTTTCATCAGGGGTCATTTTAGCATATTCTTTTGAGGGCACATAGTCGCCCCATCTTCGAGGCGCTGTGCCAGCTGCCTCGGCTTGAAATCTCCTTTGTTGTCGGTTTTGTTGTTGGGGAGCCCCAGGGGCTGCTTTTGGCCGTGTTGGGTTTTGTTTCATCCCGTTTTTCCTCTTTTCATCCCAACACTGTTTGTCTAGGTCACAAGACTTTATTGCTTGATCGATCTTGAGGACCAAGGTCTCACCAGGCATCCCAATGAAGGTCACTTTTCTCTTACTTCCCTTTACTACCACTCTCAGAGCCCCAACATCCTTTTCTCGAGGAATTGTTCGTCCGAGTTGATTCCAGACTGATGTGGGGTGTTGTCCTTGATCCATGCCTTCTTTTGCCTGTTGGATTTGAGAATCCTCCGTTGTGGTAGTAGATAACAGCTCAGGTTTCGTTTCAGTTGGATCGTTCATTTTGGACTGGTCCACCAGTCCTACTGTTGCCACTCCAGTGGCCATTCTTCGTTTTTGTCGTCTCGAGTCGGTATGTTTTCAAAGCCTCCAGACTTTATGTCCCGGTACCTGGGATGAAAACAGACCTGCTGCTAACTTACTCCAAACTATGGTCAGTAGTCCTTAGTAAGCCCTCTTTATTCTACCACCCGTGGTGTTCAGCTAGTAGCTAGTCCAGCCGCGCTAACTCCCCCACCCGGGAGAGTCGTGTGTCGGCGTGTGCTTTTGTCTCGAGTTCTTGAGTTCTTTTTCCTTCAAAAACACGTTGCACGCCACAACTCCTCCACCCAAGGAGAGTTGTGGTTTGGTGCTTCGTCAGTCCACTGACGCACGCCTTATTATCTTGAGTACTTTATGCTTTAAGCACGTTGGGCGCCATGTTAATTCTACGTGAGCGAGGATAGCCGCAGGACCTTGCGACAAGTCCTCACTCCAGCCTTCTCCAGTAACGGGTTTTTTAACTTTTATCCTAGCACACGAGTATTACCCGATGTGTCTCAAGATTAGTTAGAATTAAGGCTGAGTCGAGGTAATTCAACCAGACTGTTACTGTCTCCATCTAAACGTCACACCCATTATTTTCACTCCGATAGATAGTCCGACTTAGCAGAATGGAGTCAGATCGTACCTCACGGAGAAACGTATATTAAACGACAGCTTACCTCTGTAGATGGTTATTGTTATCCGTCTGGTAAATTTTAGAACCTAGGAAAATAAGGTTCCAGGATGTTGTTTATATCTTTTTAGCCAAAACAACCATTTAAAACCTCCAGTAATCTTGTTGTTATCTTTGAACCAAGTTTTCCATCATTTAATATCAAGGTGAGTCGAAGGAAAAATCCAAATTTGTACGTTTTATATGTTTCTTTATTATTTAATTGCAAGGGAACAGCATAAGCACTACTTACTACAGAAAAGATTTAATTAGGTTACATGATTTGCATTTAAGAGATAAAAATGATTCACAGCTCACCAAAAGATGTCTTCCACATGCTGGGCTTTAATGTGTTTTTAGCTTTAATTGAATTGAGTTCTACTCCAATCAATGTATAATTTGTATAATCTTCAAAAATGTTGGTTTATTCTACAATAATCTGATTCCGATCAAATATGTTTAATCCATCCAGGTAATCTTGGTGTGTTCCAACTTGTGTTTTTATTTCCACCAGAAAACTCTGTTCTAATCCTATCAGGAAATCTTGTCACCTCCAGGTGATGCTGTTGTACTCCAATCAGAAGTCTGCACTTCCAGCAGACTGAACAAATCTTTGTTTAATCCCACATAGGAAAAGCTTGTGTTTTTAATCCTTCAGGAAAAACTTGTTTTGTAATCATCCACTTTAGAAATCTTCATTTAATCCTGTTATTATCCAGTCAGGAAAGTCTGCACTTCCAGTAGACTGAATAAGTCTTCGTTGTAATTCCACAGAAAAACTCCAGGTAATTCTGTCGTGTTAAAAATCCCAGTTGTGATCCATCAAAACTGTTCAAGGCCAAAAAATCTGGTGATCCTCCTAGGCAAAATCAATTATTCCTCCAAAGTGTTATCCATTCAAAGATATTGTAATCCATTCAGTTGTTCTGCGATGCTGATAAGCAAGGCCTTCAAAGCAGGCCTGAGGTTAAAATTAGAACATCGTGTTCTCCTGGCTTTTCATCCAAGGTCAGTCAGCTTCTAGCTGGCAGGTCTCACTCCGTGATCAGACCGGTTGACCCAAAACAATAACTGATTTTCCAATCTCCAGGATCCATTCGGCAAAATCAGCTTTAATCCATCAAAGATTGTTTTCCAAACATTCAGCTCGCTGCAGCCGCAACGAGCACTCCTTTTGTCCAGGAGAAAAACTCTTTTTGAGTTAATCCAATTTTCCCAAAGTATCCAGCAAATTCAAAGAATCCTTCATGACTTAAGCAACTTCAAAAGATGTTGTTTTGTTCCACAAAAATATTTTTAAATCAGGAAAAATAGTATTCCACAAAAAGGCAGCCTTTAATCCATCAATCCTTGTTGTGCAGCACTGACGATCAAAGCTCTTCAAAGCAGGATGTGACCAGAGAGACCATCCTGTTCTCTCAGACTTTAAACAATCAGCACTCAGTGACCAGGTCTCCAAGCCGATGTCCCTCTTTACACCAAGGGTTCAGAAAAATAGTATTTTCCTTGAAATGATGTTTAATCCATCATTTTATTCTGTGGTACTGACGAGAGACCTTCCTTAGCCGGCCGGAGCCTAAAATTGGAACATAGTGTACTTACAGAAACAACTCGCCTGCTGCACTCCTGACTCTCTGCTTTAATTCATCAAAGCTTGTTTTCCAAACATTCAGCTTGCTGCAGTCTGATCTCTCGACGCACAAAACTTCTCTTTAAACTTTTCCAGATTCAAAATCAATCAGCTCTCCGAATGCAGGCATCGATCCAAGTCTTCTTTCCACAATATAATTCTTCAAGGTTTTCCAAACATCTGCTCCGTGGTACCGACAACCAGGGCGTCAGAAGCGGTGTTCCCTTAGCTTAAACAAGCTGATAAGCCAGGACCCGTCAGAGCAGATCCCAATGCCGCAAAAACACTTCTTTCGTCCTGGAGTAAACTCTTTTTGAATCAATCCAATCTTCTTAAAGTATCTAGCAAATTCAACTAATTCCTCATGACTTCAGCATCTTCAACCAGTTGTATTCCATAATTAATGTTGAATCTTATCCAGAAATGTTGTTTTGTTCCACAAAAATATTTCCAGATCAGGAAAAACAGTATTCCACAAACAAAGCAGCTTTTAATCCATCATTGCTCATTCAGGCTGACGGGAATTCCCCAACAGCAGAGCGGAGATAAAAAGTATACAGTGTTCCACTAACAAAAACAGCCTGTCAGCGTGCCGTCAGTGCTCGGTTCTGTCAAAATTACTTTAATCTTTCATCAACAGAGGAATCTCTGTAACTGATTTTTCCATCTTCATGCTTCAGTGGCTTTTTGCTGTCATAATAATTTAATCTTAATATAAATTTAGTTGTGGATAAACTGGGAAGATTATCCTACCTTTTTCTTGTCAGAAAGTGCCACAAGGGATTTCCAAAAGAATAGGAAAATTATTCCATCTCTGAAGCCAGTCCAAATTGTGAAGAAGTTTGGAAATATCCGGGCTGAGAGGCAAAAAAGCATTCCTTGTTGATCAAAAAGAAAAACCCTTTTTCGGATAATCCAATCTTCTTCTTTTCAGCTCCAGAGAGTTCAGTTATAATCCACAAGAATTCTTCAGGGGTCCAAAAAACTCAGCAATTTTTCTTCTCTTCCACAGCTTTTTTATAGCCCAGAAAGGGGGCTTCAGTTCCCCTCCTCAGAAAGTTACATCACTTTGATAGTGCTTCATTGGTCAAATGATGAGGTGACTTTTTACACCTCCTCTCAGTCCTCACTGACAGAGTTTGGTGACATAATTTCCTTAAATCCTTATTTAGTAGCTGGTGAGATCATAACTTCCGACAGCTGTTCAGCTCTCAGCAAAGCAATGACATAATCTTGCTCTTTTTCTCACCCTCCCCTGGCAAGACCTGATCTGGCCAGAAAGGTTTTCAACCTTCACCTACATTTACTCAAAACTGTGGAAAAAACACTCTTTTAATGTGCTGTGTAATATTTAAAACCATATTTTCCAACCCTCAGCAGTGAAGCATCCTTTAGTTTGCTGTGAATCATAAAAGAAAACATAAAATAAC
>JBBPBX010075193.1:0-17404 GCA_038048925.1 Garcialebias charrua | reverse complement strand
TCTGACTGTTCACCTGATGAATGTCACTCTGACTGTCCAACTGCTGAATGTCTCTCTGACTGTCCACCTGCTGAGTGTCTCTCTGACTGTTTACCTGCTGAGTGTCTCTCTGACTGTCCAACTGCTGAATGTCTCTCTGACTGTTCACCTGCTGAATGTCTCTCTGACTGTTCACCAGCTGAGTGTCTCTCTGACTGTCCAACTGCTGAATGTCTCTCTGACTGTTCACCTGCTGAGTGTCTCTCTGACTGTCCACCTGCTGAATGTCTCTCTGACTGTCCACCTGCTGAATGTCTCTCTGACTGTCCACCTGCTGAATGTCTCTCTGACTGTCTACCTGCTGAATGTCTCTCTGACTGTCCACCTGCTGAGTGTCTCTCTAACTGTCCACCTGCTGAGTGTCTCTCTGACTGTTCACCTACTGAATGTCTCTCTGACTGTCCACCTGCTGAATGTCACTCTGACTGTCCAACTGCTGAATGTCTCTCTGACTGTCCACCTGCTGAATGTCTCTCTGACTGTCTACCTGCTGAGTGTCTCTCTGACTGTTCACCTGATGAATGTCACTCTGACTGTCCAACTGCTGAATGTCTCTCTGACTGTCCACCTGCTGAGTGTCTCTCTGACTGTTCACCTGCTGAGTGTCTCTCTGACTGTCCACCTGCTGAATGTCTCTCTGACTGTCCACCTGCTGAATGTCTCTCTGACTGTCCACCTGCTGAATGTCTCTCTGACTGTCCACCTGCTGAATGTCTCTCTGACTGTCCACCTGCTGAATGTCTCTCTGACTGTCCACCTGCTGAGTGTCTCTCTGACTGTCCACCTGCTGAATGTCTCTCTGACTGTTCACCTGCTGAATGTCTCTCTGACTGTTCACCTGCTGAGTGTCTCTCTGACTGTCCACCTGCTGAATGTCTCTCTGACTGTCCACCTGCTGAATGTCTCTCTGACTGTCCACCTGCTGAGTGTCTCTCTGACTGTTCACCTGCTGAATGTCTCTCTGACTGTCCACCTGCTGAATGTCTCTCTGACTGTCCACCTGCTGAATGTCTCTCTGACTGTCCACCTGCTGAATGTCTCTCTGACTGTCACCTGCTGAGTGTCTCTCTGACTGTCCACCTGCTGAATGTCTCTCTGACTGTCCACCTGCTGAATGTCTCTCTGACTGTCCACCTGCTGAATGTCTCTCTAACTGTCCACCTGCTGAATGTCTCTCTGACTGTCCACCTGCTGAATGTCTCTCTGACTGTCCACCTGCTGAGTGTCTCTCTGACTGTCCACCTGCTGAGTGTCTCTCTGACTGTCCACCTGCTGAGTGTCTCTCTGACTGTCCACCTGCTGAGTGTCTCTCTGACTGTCCACCTGCTGAATGTCTCTCTGACTGTCCACCTGCTGAATGTCTCTCTGACTGTCCACCTGCTGAATGTCTCTCTGACTGTTCACCTGCTGAGTGTCTCTCTGACTGTTCACCTGCTGAATGTCTCTCTGACTGTCCACCTGCTGAATGTGTCTCTCTGACTGTTCACCTGCTGAATGTCTCTCTGACTGTCCACCTGCTGAATGTCTCTCTGACTGTTCACCTGCTGAGTGTCTCTCTGACTGTTCACCTGCTGAATGTCTCTCTGACTGTCCACCTGCTGAGTGTCTCTCTGACTGTTCACCTGCTGAGTGTCTCTCTGACTGTCCACCTGCTGAATGTCTCTCTGACTGTCCACCTGCTGAGTGTCTCTCTGACTGTTCACCTGCTGAGTGTCTCTCTGACTGTTCACCTGCTGAATGTCTCTCTGACTGTCCACCTGCTGAATGTCTCTCTGACTGTTCACCTGCTGAGTGTCTCTCTGACTGTTCACCTGCTGAATGTCTCTCTGACTGTCACCTGCTGAATGTCTCTCTGACTGTCCACCTGCTGAATGTCTCTCTGACTGTCCACCTGCTGAATGTCTCTCTGACTGTTCACCTGCTGAATGTCTCTCTGACTGTTCACCTGCTGAATGTCTCTCTGACTGTCCACCTGCTGAGTGTCTCTCTGACTGTCCTCCTGCTGAGTGTCTCTCTGACTGTCCACCTGCTGAATGTCTCTCTGACTGTCCACCTGCTGAATGTCTCTCTGACTGTCACCTGCTGAATGTCTCTCTGACTGTTCACCTGCTGAGTGTCTCTCTGACTGTTCACCTGCTGAATGTCTCTCTGACTGTCCACCTGCTGAGTGTCTCTCTGACTGTTCACCTGCTGAATGTCTCTCTGACTGTCCACCTGCTGAATGTCTCTCTGACTGTCACCTGCTGAATGTCTCTCTGACTGTCCACCTGCTGAATGTCTCTCTGACTGTCCACCTGCTGAGTGTCTCTCTGACTGTTCACCTGCTGAAGTGTCTCTCTGACTGTCCACCTGCTGAGTGTCTCTCTGACTGTTCACCTGCTGAGTGTCTCTCTGACTGTCCACCTGCTGAATGTCTCTCTGACTGTCCACCTGCTGAGTGTCTCTCTGACTGTTCACCTGCTGAGTGTCTCTCTGACTGTTCACCTGCTGAATGTCTCTCTGACTGTCCTCCTGCTGAGTGTCTCTCTGACTGTCCACCTGCTGAATGTCACTCTGACTGTCCACCTGCTGAATGTCTCTCTGACTGTCCACCTGCTGAATGTCTCTCTGACTGTCCACCTGCTGAATGTCTCTCTGACTGTCCACCTGCTGAATGTCTCTCTGACTGTTCACCTGCTGAATGTCTCTCTGACTGTCCACCTGCTGAATGTCTCTCTGACTGTCCACCTGCTGAATGTCTCTCTGACTGTCCACCTGCTGAATGTCTCTCTGACTGTCCACCTGCTGAATGTCTCTCTGACTGTTCACCTGCTGAATGTCTCTCTGACTGTCCACCTGCTGAATGTCTCTCTGACTGTCCACCTGCTGAGTGTCTCTCTGACTGTCCACCTGCTGAATGTCTCTCTGACTGTCCACCTGCTGAATGTCTCTCTGACTGTCCACCTGCTGAGTGTCTCTCTGACTGTCCACCTGCTGAATGTCTCTCTGACTGTCCACCTGCTGAATGTCTCTCTGACTGTCCACCTGCTGAATGTCTCTCTGACTGTCCACCTGCTGAGTGTCTCTCTGACTGTCTACCTGCTGAATGTCTCTCTGACTGTCCACCTGCTGAATGTCTCTCTGACTGTCACCTGCTGAATGTCTCTCTGACTGTCCACCTGCTGAATGTCTCTCTGACTGTCTACCTGCTGAATGTCTCTCTGACTGTCCACCTGCTGAGTGTCTCTCTGACTGTCTACCTGCTGAATGTCTCTCTGACTGTCCACCTGCTGAATGTCTCTCTGACTGTCCACCTGCTGAATGTCTCTCTGACTGTCCACCTGCTGAATGTCTCTCTGACTGTCCACCTGCTGAGTGTCTCTCTGACTGTCTACCTGCTGAATGTCACTCTAACTGTCCACCTGATGAATGTCTCTCTGACTGTTCACCTGCTGAGTGTCTCTCTGACTGTCTACCTGCTGAATGTCACTCTGACTGTTCACCTGATGAATGTCTCTCTGACTGTTCACCTGATGAATGTCTCTCTGACTGTTCACCTGCTGAGTGTCTCTCTGACTGTCTACCTGCTGAATGTCTCTCTGACTGTTCACCTGATGAATGTCTCTCTGACTGTTCACCTGATGAATGTCTCTCTGACTGTTCACATGATGAATGTCTCTCTGACTGTTCACCTGATGAATGTCTCTCTGACTGTTCACCTGATTTTTTTTTTTTCAAAGTCAAAGTCAACTTTATTGTCAGATCTGCAATATGTACTGTACAGGACATACACAGGACCGAAATTGCGTTTCTCTCAGTCCCTCGGTGCAACAGTAAACATCTAAACATTGAAACACTGAAACATATAATAATTGACATAAGCATAAAATAGTAAAACTAACACTGTCCTGAGTTTTTTGCATAGTGGAATAAGAGTATGAAAATTTACACCAACTCTAAAACTAAAACATTAAACATTTAATGAACATAATACTGTCCTGAGTTTTTGCATACTAGTATAAAAAAAGAGTATAAAAAGTATAACTAAAATAAACTAAAGGTTTCTAGCATTGACATTTGCAAAGTGGCAAAGCAGCGTATGAGTTAATGTACACAGTATATGTATGAGGTAGTAGTTGATGTTGTTATAGAGGCAAAAAGTGGCATATGCAGTAAGGCACATTGGGCATCCCTAAATAAGACCGTTCAGAGCACATTGTATATGTATCAGCAGTGGTGTAGATATTAGAGTAGTGTAAATGTAAACAGTAGTAGTTACATGTAAGCAGTAGTAATAAAAGTAAACAGTATTAATAAATGTAAACAGAGAATGTAAACAGTATTATGATTATAGGCAGTGATGTAATACAAACATTAGTGCAAGTATGAGAAGTAGTGCAAACTGTATGAGCACATGACCGAGAGTTTAGTGAATAACCCGTTTGATGACACAGAGTCCAGTGTTAAAATCTTTGTGTTGTGTGGTAATGTGTGAGAAAGTTTTAGTGTTAAGGCAGTTCAAATGGGAGGGGGGGCAGAGCAGGCAGAGTGTTTAGCATCCTGACTGCCTGATGAACAGAGCTGTCTCTCAGTCTGCTGGTTCGAGCCTGGAGACTCCTCAGTCTCCTCCCTGATGGCAGCAGTCTGAAGCGGCTGTGTAGTGGGTGTGTGGGATCACCTGCCATGCGGTGGGCTTTCCGAGTGAGGCGTTTGCTGTGTAAGTCCTGCAGTGAGGGGAAGGAGGTGCCGACTATCTTCTCAGCTGCTCTCACAATGCGCTGGAGGCTCTTGCGGCAGGATGTAGTACATACACCAAACCACACAGTGATGCAGCTGGTCAGGACACTGACCAGGACACTGACACTGATGAATGTCTCTCTGACTGTTCACCTGATGAATGTCTCTCTGACTGTTCACCTGCTGAGTGTCTCTCTGACTGTCTACCTGCTGAATGTCTCTCTGACTGTCCTCCTGCTGAATGTCTCTCTGACTGTCCACCTGCTGAATGTCTCTCTGACTGTCTTCCTGCTGAGTGTCTCTCTGACTGTTCACCTGCTGAATGTCTCTCTGACTGTTCACTGCTGAATGTCTCTCTGACTGTCCACCTGCTGAGTGTCTCTCTGACTGTTCACCTGCTGAGTGTCTCTCTGACTGTCCACCTGCTGAATGTCTCTCTGACTGTTCACCTGCTGAGTGTCTCTCTGACTGTTCACCTGCTGAGTGTCTCTCTGACTGTCCACCTGCTGAATGTCTCTCTGACTGTTCACCTGCTGAGTGTCTCTCTGACTGTCCACCTGCTGAGTGTCTCTCTGACTGTCCACCTGCTGAATGTCTCTCTGACTGTCCACCTGCTGAGTGTCTCTCTGACTGTCCACCTGCTGAATGTCTCTCTGACTGTCCACCTGCTGAATGTCTCTCTGACTGTCCACCTGCTGAGTGTCTCTCTGACTGTCCACCTGCTGAATGTCTCTCTGACTGTCCACCTGCTGAATGTCTCTCTGACTGTCCTCCTGCTGAATGTCTCTCTGACTGTCCACCTGCTGAATGTCTCTCTGACTGTCCACCTGCTGAATGTCTCTCTGACTGTCCACCTGCTGAATGTCTCTCTGACTGTCCACCTGCTGAATGTCTCTCTGACTGTCCACCTGCTGAGTGTCTCTCTGACTGTTCACCTGCTGAGTGTCTCTCTGACTGTCCACCTGCTGAGTGTCTCTCTGACTGTCCACCTGCTGAGTGTCTCTCTGACTGTCCACCTGCTGAATGTCTCTCTGACTGTCCACCTGCTGAGTGTCTCTCTGACTGTTCACCTGCTGAGTGTCTCTCTGACTGTCCACCTGCTGAGTGTCTCTCTGACTGTTCACCTGCTGAGTGTCTCTCTGACTGTTCACCTGCTGAGTGTCTCTCTGACTGTCCACCTGCTGAATGTCTCTCTGACTGTTCACCTGCTGAGTGTCTCTCTGACTGTCCACCTGCTGAGTGTCTCTCTGACTGTCCACCTGCTGAATGTCTCTCTGACTGTCCACCTGCTGAATGTCTCTCTGACTGTCCACCTGCTGAGTGTCTCTCTGACTGTCCACCTGCTGAATGTCTCTCTGACTGTCCACCTGCTGAATGTCTCTCTGACTGTCCACCTGCTGAATGTCTCTCTGACTGTCCACCTGCTGAATGTCTCTCTGACTGTCCTCCTGCTGAGTGTCTCTCTGACTGTCCACCTGCTGAATGTCTCTCTGACTGTCCTCCTGCTGAGTGTCTCTCTGACTGTCCACCTGCTGAATGTCTCTCTGACTGTCCACCTGCTGAATGTCTCTCTGACTGTCCACCTGCTGAATGTCTCTCTGACTGTCCACCTGCTGAATGTCTCTCTGACTGTCCACCTGCTGAATGTCTCTCTGACTGTCCACCTGCTGAATGTCTCTCTGACTGTCCACCTGCTGAATGTCTCTCTGACTGTCCACCTGCTGAATGTCTCTCTGACTGTCCACCTGCTGAATGTCTCTCTGACTGTCCACCTGCTGAATGTCTCTCTGACTGTCCACCTGCTGAATGTCTCTCTGACTGTCCACCTGCTGAATGTCTCTCTGACTGTCCACCTGCTGAATGTCTCTCTGACTGTCCACCTGCTGAATGTCTCTCTGACTGTCCACCTGCTGAATGTCTCTCTGACTGTCCACCTGCTGAATGTCTCTCTGACTGTTCACCTGCTGAGTGTCTCTCTGACTGTTCACCTGCTGAGTGTCTCTCTGACTGTTCACCTGCTGAGTGTCTCTCTGACTGTCCACCTGCTGAATGTCTCTCTGACTGTCCACCTGCTGAGTGTCTCTCTGACTGTCCACCTGCTGAGTGTCTCTCTGACTGTCCACCTGCTGAGTGTCTCTCTGACTGTCCACCTGCTGAATGTCTCTCTGACTGTCCACCTGCTGAATGTCTCTCTGACTGTCACCTGCTGAATGTCTCTCTGACTGTCCACCTGCTGAATGTCTCTCTGACTGTCCACCTGCTGAATGTCTCTCTGACTGTCCACCTGCTGAATGTCTCTCTGACTGTACCTGCTGAATGTCTCTCTGACTGTCCACCTGCTGAGTGTCTCTCTGACTGTCTACCTGCTGAATGTCACTCTAACTGTCCACCTGATGAATGTCTCTCTGACTGTCCACCTGCTGAATGTCTCTCTGACTGTCCACCTGCTGAATGTCTCTCTGACTGTCTACCTGCTGAATGTCACTCTAACTGTCCACCTGATGAATGTCTCTCTGACTGTTCACCTGCTGAGTGTCTCTCTGACTGTCTACCTGCTGAATGTCACTCTGACTGTTCACCTGATGAATGTCTCTCTGACTGTTCACCTGCTGAGTGTCTCTCTGACTGTCTACCTGCTGAATGTCTCTCTGACTGTTCACCTGATGAATGTCTCTCTGACTGTTCACCTGATGAATGTCTCTCTGACTGTTCACATGATGAATGTCTCTCTGACTGTTCACCTGATGAATGTCTCTCTGACTGTTCACCTGATTTTTTTTTTTTCAAAGTCAAAGTCAACTTTATTGTCAGATCTGCAATATGTACTGTACAGGACATACACAGGACCGAAATTGCGTTTCTCTCAGTCCCTCGGTGCAACAGTAAACATCTAAACATTGAAACACTGAAACATATAATAATTGACATAAGCATAAAATAGTAAAACTAACACTGTCCTGAGTTTTTTGCATAGTGGAATAAGAGTATGAAAATTTACACCAACTCTAAAACTAAAACATTAAACATTTAATGAACATAATACTGTCCTGAGTTTTTGCATACTAGTATAAAAAAAGAGTATAAAAAGTATAACTAAAATAAACTAAAGGTTTCTAGCATTGACATTTGCAAAGTGGCAAAGCAGCGTATGAGTTAATGTACACAGTATATGTATGAGGTAGTAGTTGATGTTGTTATAGAGGCAAAAAGTGGCATATGCAGTAAGGCACATTGGGCATCCCTAAATAAGACCGTTCAGAGCACATTGTATATGTATCAGCAGTGGTGTAGATATTAGAGTAGTGTAAATGTAAACAGTAGTAGTTACATGTAAGCAGTAGTAATAAAAGTAAACAGTATTAATAAATGTAAACAGAGAATGTAAACAGTATTATGATTATAGGCAGTGATGTAATACAAACATTAGTGCAAGTATGAGAAGTAGTGCAAACTGTATGAGCACATGACCGAGAGCTTAGTGAATAAACCGTTTGATGACACAGAGTCCAGTGTTAAAATCTTTGTGTTGTGTGGTAATGTGTGAGAAAGTTTTAGTGTTAAGGCAGTTCAAATGGGAGGGGGGGCAGAGCAGGCAGAGTGTTTAGCATCCTGACTGCCTGATGAACAGAGCTGTCTCTCAGTCTGCTGGTTCGAGCCTGGAGACTCCTCAGTCTCCTCCCTGATGGCAGCAGTCTGAAGCGGCTGTGTAGTGGGTGTGTGGGATCACCTGCCATGCGGTGGGCTTTCCGAGTGAGGCGTTTGCTGTGTAAGTCCTGCAGTGAGGGGAAGGAGGTGCCGACTATCTTCTCAGCTGCTCTCACAATGCGCTGGAGGCTCTTGCGGCAGGATGTAGTACATACACCAAACCACACAGTGATGCAGCTGGTCAGGACACTGACCAGGACACTGACACTGATGAATGTCTCTCTGACTGTTCACCTGATGAATGTCTCTCTGACTGTTCACCTGCTGAGTGTCTCTCTGACTGTCTACCTGCTGAATGTCTCTCTAACTGTCCTCCTGCTGAATGTCTCTCTGACTGTCCACCTGCTGAATGTCTCTCTGACTGTCCACCTGCTGAATGTCTCTCTGACTGTCCACCTGCTGAATGTCTCTCTGACTGTCCACCTGCTGAATGTCTCTCTGACTGTCCACCTGCTGAATGTCTCTCTGACTGTCCACCTGCTGAATGTCTCTCTGACTGTCCACCTGCTGAGTGTCTCTCTGACTGTTCACCTGCTGAATGTCTCTCTGACTGTCCACCTGCTGAATGTCTCTCTGACTGTCCACCTGCTGAGTGTCTCTCTGACTGTCCACCTGCTGAATGTCTCTCTGACTGTCCACCTGCTGAGTGTCTCTCTGACTGTCCACCTGCTGAATGTCTCTCTGACTGTCCACCTGCTGAATGTCTCTCTGACTGTCCACCTGCTGAATGTCTCTCTGACTGTCCACCTGCTGAGTGTCTCTCTGACTGTCCACCTGCTGAATGTCTCTCTGACTGTCCACCTGCTGAATGTCTCTCTGACTGTCCACCTGCTGAATGTCTCTCTGACTGTCCACCTGCTGAATGTCTCTCTGACTGTCCACCTGCTGAATGTCTCTCTGACTGTCCACCTGCTGAATGTCTCTCTGACTGTCCACCTGCTGAATGTCTCTCTGACTGTCCACCTGCTGAATGTCTCTCTGACTGTCCACCTGCTGAATGTCTCTCTGACTGTCCACCTGCTGAATGTCTCTCTGACTGTCCACCTGCTGAATGTCTCTCTGACTGTCCACCTGCTGAATGTCTCTCTGACTGTCCACCTGCTGAATGTCTCTCTGACTGTCCACCTGCTGAGTGTCTCTCTGACTGTCTACCTGCTGAATGTCTCTCTGACTGTCCACCTGCTGAATGTCTCTCTGACTGTCCACCTGCTGAATGTCTCTCTGACTGTCCACCTGCTGAATGTCTCTCTGACTGTCTACCTGCTGAATGTCACTCTAACTGTCCACCTGATGAATGTCTCTCTGACTGTTCACCTGCTGAGTGTCTCTCTGACTGTCTACCTGCTGAATGTCACTCTGACTGTTCACCTGATGAATGTCTCTCTGACTGTTCACCTGATGAATGTCTCTCTGACTGTTCACCTGCTGAGTGTCTCTCTGACTGTCTACCTGCTGAATGTCTCTCTGACTGTTCACCTGATGAATGTCTCTCTGACTGTTCACCTGATGAATGTCTCTCTGACTGTTCACCTGATGAATGTCTCTCTTACTGTTCACCTGATGAATGTCTCTCTGACTGTTCACCTGATGAATGTCTCTCTGACTGTTCACCTGATGAATGTCTCTCTGACTGTTCACCTGCTGTGTGTCTCTCTGACTGTCTACCTGCTGAATGTCTCTCTAACTGTCCTCCTGCTGAATGTCTCTCTGACTGTCTACCTGCTGAATGTCTCTCTAACTGTCCTCCTGCTGAATGTCACTCTAACTGTCCACCTGCTGACTGTCTCTCTGACTGTTCACCTGCTGAATGTCTCTCTGACTGTTCACCTGCTGAATGTCTGTCTGACTGTCCACCTGCTGAATGTCTCTCTGACTGTCCACCTGCTGAATGTCTGACTGTCCACCTGCTGAATGTCTCTCTAACTGTCCACCTGCTGAATGTCTCTCTGACTGTCCACCTGCTGAATGTCTGACTGTCCACCTGCTGAGTGTCTCTCTAACTGTCCACCTGCTGAGTGTCTCTCTAACTGTCCTCCTGCTGAGTGTCTCTCTGACTGTCCTCCTGCTGAGTGTCTCTCTAACTGTCCACCTGCTGAATGTCTCTCTGACTGTCCACCTGCTGAATGTCTCTCTGACTGTTCACCTGATGAATGTCTCTCTGACTGTTCACCTGCTGAGTGTCTCTCTGACTGTTCACCTGCTGAATGTCTCTCTGACTGTCCACCTGCTGAATGTCTCTCTGACTGTTCACCTGCTGAATGTCTCTCTGACTGTCCACCTGCTGAATGTCTCTCTGACTGTCTACCTGCTGAATGTCTCTCTGACTGTTCACCTGCTGAATGTCTCTCTGACTGTCCACCTGCTGAGTGTCTCTCTGACTGTTCACCTGCTGAGTGTCTCTCTGACTGTCCACCTGCTGAATGTCTCTCTGACTGTCCACCTGCTGAGTGTCTCTCTGACTGTTCACCTGCTGAGTGTCTCTCTGACTGTTCACCTGCTGAATGTCTCTCTGACTGTCCACCTGCTGAATGTCTCTCTGACTGTTCACCTGCTGAATGTCTCTCTGACTGTTCACCTGCTGAGTGTCTCTCTGACTGTTCACCTGCTGAATGTCTCTCTGACTGTTCACCTGCTGAATGTCTCTCTAACTGTCCACCTGCTGAATGTCTCTCTGACTGTCCACCTGCTGAATGTCTCTCTGACTGTTCACCTGATGAATGTCTCTCTGACTGTCTACCTGCTGAATGTCTCTCTGACTGTCCTCCTGCTGAGTGTCTCTCTGACTGTCCTCCTGCTGAGTGTCTCTCTAACTGTCCACCTGCTGAATGTCTCTCTGACTGTCCACCTGCTGAATGTCTCTCTGACTGTTCACCTGATGAATGTCTCTCTGACTGTTCACCTGCTGAGTGTCTCTCTGACTGTTCACCTGCTGAATGTCTCTCTGACTGTCCACCTGCTGAATGTCTCTCTGACTGTTCACCTGCTGAATGTCTCTCTGACTGTCCACCTGCTGAATGTCTCTCTGACTGTTCACCTGCTGAATGTCTCTCTGACTGTCCACCTGCTGAATGTCTCTCTGACTGTCTCACCTGCTGAGTGTCTCTCTGACTGTCCACCTGCTGAATGTCTCTCTGACTGTCCACCTGCTGAGTGTCTCTCTGACTGTCCACCTGCTGAATGTCTCTCTGACTGTCCACCTGCTGAATGTCTCTCTGACTGTCCACCTGCTGAGTGTCTCTCTGACTGTTCACCTGCTGAGTGTCTCTCTGACTGTTCACCTGCTGAATGTCTCTCTGACTGTCCACCTGCTGAGTGTCTCTCTGACTGTCCACCTGCTGAGTGTCTCTCTGACTGTCCACCTGCTGAATGTCTCTCTGACTGTCCACCTGCTGAATGTCTCTCTGACTGTCCACCTGCTGAATGTCTCTCTGACTGTTCACCTGCTGAATGTCTCTCTGACTGTCCACCTGCTGAATGTCTCTCTGACTGTCCACCTGCTGAGTGTCTCTCTGACTGTCCACCTGCTGAGTGTCTCTCTGACTGTCCACCTGCTGAATGTCTCTCTGACTGTCCACCTGCTGAGTGTCTCTCTGACTGTTCACCTGCTGAGTGTCTCTCTGACTGTCCACCTGCTGAATGTCTCTCTGACTGTCCACCTGCTGAGTGTCTCTCTGACTGTCCACCTGCTGAATGTCTCTCTGACTGTCCACCTGCTGAATGTCTCTCTGACTGTCCACCTGCTGAGTGTCTCTCTGACTGTCCACCTGCTGAATGTCTCTCTGACTGTCCACCTGCTGAATGTCTCTCTGACTGTCCACCTGCTGAATGTCTCTCTGACTGTCCACCTGCTGAATGTCTCTCTGACTGTCTACCTGCTGAATGTCTCTCTGACTGTCCACCTGCTGAGTGTCTCTCTGACTGTCTACCTGCTGAATGTCACTCTAACTGTCCACCTGATGAATGTCTCTCTGACTGTCCACCTGCTGAATGTCTCTCTGACTGTCCACCTGCTGAATGTCTCTCTGACTGTCTACCTGCTGAATGTCACTCTAACTGTCCACCTGATGAATGTCTCTCTGACTGTTCACCTGCTGAGTGTCTCTCTGACTGTCTACCTGCTGAATGTCACTCTGACTGTTCACCTGATGAATGTCTCTCTGACTGTTCACCTGATGAATGTCTCTCTGACTGTTCACCTGCTGAGTGTCTCTCTGACTGTCTACCTGCTGAATGTCTCTCTGACTGTTCACCTGATGAATGTCTCTCTGACTGTTCACCTGATGAATGTCTCTCTGACTGTTCACCTGATGAATGTCTCTCTTACTGTTCACCTGATGAATGTCTCTCTGACTGTTCACCTGATGAATGTCTCTCTGACTGTTCACCTGATGAATGTCTCTCTGACTGTTCACCTGCTGTGTGTCTCTCTGACTGTCTACCTGCTGAATGTCTCTCTAACTGTCCTCCTGCTGAATGTCTCTCTGACTGTCTACCTGCTGAATGTCTCTCTAACTGTCCTCCTGCTGAATGTCACTCTAACTGTCCACCTGCTGACTGTCTCTCTGACTGTTCACCTGCTGAATGTCTCTCTGACTGTTCACCTGCTGAATGTCTGTCTAACTGTCCACCTGCTGAATGTCTCTCTGACTGTCCACCTGCTGAATGTCTGACTGTCCACCTGCTGAGTGTCTCTCTAACTGTCCACCTGCTGAGTGTCTCTCTAACTGTCCTCCTGCTGAGTGTCTCTCTGACTGTCCTCCTGCTGAGTGTCTCTCTAACTGTCCACCTGCTGAATGTCTCTCTGACTGTCCACCTGCTGAATGTCTCTCTGACTGTTCACCTGATGAATGTCTCTCTGACTGTTCACCTGCTGAGTGTCTCTCTGACTGTTCACCTGCTGAATGTCTCTCTGACTGTTCACCTGCTGAATGTCTCTCTGACTGTTCACCTGCTGAATGTCTCTCTGACTGTCCACCTGCTGAATGTCTCTCTGACTGTTCACCTGCTGAATGTCTCTCTGACTGTCCACCTGCTGAATGTCTCTCTGACTGTCCACCTGCTGAGTGTCTCTCTGACTGTTCACCTGCTGAGTGTCTCTCTGACTGTCCACCTGCTGAATGTCTCTCTGACTGTTCACCTGCTGAGTGTCTCTCTGACTGTTCACCTGCTGAGTGTCTCTCTGACTGTTCACCTGCTGAATGTCTCTCTGACTGTCCACCTGCTGAATGTCTCTCTGACTGTTCACCTGCTGAATGTCTCTCTGACTGTTCACCTGCTGAGTGTCTCTCTGACTGTTCACCTGCTGAATGTCTCTCTGACTGTTCACCTGCTGAATGTCTCTCTGACTGTCCACCTGCTGAATGTCTCTCTGACTGTCCACCTGCTGAATGTCTCTCTGACTGTTCACCTGCTGAATGTCTCTCTGACTGTCCACCTGCTGAATGTCTCTCTGACTGTCCACCTGCTGAATGTCTCTCTGACTGTCCCCTGCTGAGTGTCTCTCTGACTGTCCACCTGCTGAATGTCTCTCTGACTGTCCACCTGCTGAATGTCTCTCTGACTGTTCACCTGCTGAGTGTCTCTCTGACTGTCCACCTGCTGAGTGTCTCTCTGACTGTTCACCTGCTGAGTGTCTCTCTGACTGTCCACCTGCTGAATGTCTCTCTGACTGTCCACCTGCTGAATGTCTCTCTGACTGTCCACCTGCTGAGTGTCTCTCTGACTGTCCACCTGCTGAATGTCTCTCTAACTGTCCACCTGCTGAATGTCTCTCTGACTGTCCACCTGCTGAATGTCTCTCTGACTGTCCACCTGCTGAATGTCTCTCTGACTGTCTACCTGCTGAATGTCTCTCTGACTGTCCACCTGCTGAGTGTCTCTCTGACTGTCTACCTACTGAATGTCACTCTAACTGTCCACCTGATGAATGTCTCTCTGACTGTCCACCTGCTGAATGTCTCTCTGACTGTCCACCTGCTGAATGTCTCTCTGACTGTCTACCTGCTGAATGTCACTCTAACTGTCCACCTGATGAATGTCTCTCTGACTGTTCACCTGCTGAGTGTCTCTCTGACTGTCTACCTGCTGAATGTCACTCTGACTGTTCACCTGATGAATGTCTCTCTGACTGTTCACCTGATGAATGTCTCTCTGACTGTTCACCTGCTGAGTGTCTCTCTGACTGTCTACCTGCTGAATGTCTCTCTGACTGTTCACCTGATGAATGTCTCTCTGACTGTTCACCTGATGAATGTCTCTCTGACTGTTCACCTGATGAATGTCTCTCTTACTGTTCACCTGATGAATGTCTCTCTGACTGTTCACCTGATGAATGTCTCTCTGACTGTTCACCTGATGAATGTCTCTCTGACTGTTCACCTGCTGAATGTCTCTCTGACTGTCCACCTGCTGAATGTCTCTCTAACTGTCCACCTGCTGAGTGTCTCTCTGACTGTCTACCTGCTGAATGTCTCTCTAACTGTCCTCCTGCTGAGTGTCTCTCTGACTGTCTACCTGCTGAATGTCTCTCTGACTGTCCTCCTGCTGAATGTCTCTCTGACTGTTCACCTGCTGACTGTCTCTCTGACTGTTCACCTGCTGAGTGTCTCTCTGACTGTTCACCTGCTGAATGTCTGTCTGACTGTCCACCTGCTGAATGTCTCTCTGACTGTTCACCTGCTGAATGTCTCTCTGACTGTCCACCTGCTGAATGTCTCTCTGACTGTTCACCTGCTGAATGTCTCTCTGACTGTTCACCTGCTGAATGTCTCTCTGACTGTCCACCTGCTGAATGTCTCTCTGACTGTCCACCTGCTGAATGTCTCTCTGACTGTTCACCTGCTGAATGTCTCTCTGACTGTTCACCTGCTGAATGTCTCTCTGACTGTCCACCTGCTGAATGTCTCTCTGACTGTCCACCTGCTGAATGTCTCTCTGACTGTCTACCTGCTGAATGTCTCTCTGACTGTTCACCTGCTGAATGTCTCTCTGACTGTTCACCTGCTGAATGTCTCTCTGACTGTTCACCTGCTGAATGTCTCTCTGACTGTTCACCTGCTGAATGTCTCTCTGACTGTTCACCTGCTGAATGTCTCTCTGACTGTTCACCTGCTGAATGTCTCTCTGACTGTTCACCTGCTGAATGTCTCTCTGACTGTCTACCTGCTGAATGTCTCTCTGACTGTTCACCTGCTGAATGTCTCTCTGACTGTCCACCTGCTGAATGTCTCTCTGACTGTTCACCTGCTGAATGTCTCTCTGACTGTCCACCTGCTGAATGTCTCTCTGACTGTCTACCTGCTGAGTGTCTCTCTGACTGTTCACCTGCTGAATGTCTCTCTGACTGTCCACCTGCTGAGTGTCTCTCTGACTGTTCACCTGCTGAGTGTCTCTCTGACTGTCCACCTGCTGAATGTCTCTCTGACTGTCCACCTGCTGAATGTCTCTCTGACTGTCCACCTGCTGAGTGTCTCTCTAACTGTCCACCTGCTAAGTGTCTCTCTGACTGTCCACCTGCTGAATGTCTGACTGTCCACCTGCTGAGTGTCTCTCTGACTGTTGAGTGTCTCTCTGACTGTTCAGAGAGACTGAGTGTCTCTCTGACTGTCTACCTGCTGAATGTCTCTCTGACTGTTCACCTGCTGAATGTCTCTCTGACTGTCCACCTGCTGAGTGTCTCTCTGACTGTCCACCTGCTGAATGTCTCTCTGACTGTCACCTGCTGAATGTCTCTCTGACTGTCCACCTGCTGAGTGTCTCTCTGACTGTCCACCTGCTGAATGTCTCTCTGACTGTCCACCTGCTGAGTGTCTCTCTAACTGTCCTCCTGCTGAATGTCTCTCTAACTGTCCTCCTGCTGAGTGTCTCTCTAACTGTCCTCCTGCTGAATGTCTCTCTAACTGTCCACCTGCTGAGTGTCTCTCTAACTGTCCACCTGCTGAGTGTCTCTCTAACTGTCCTCCTGCTGAATGTCTCTCTAACTGTCCACCTGCTGAATGTCTCTCTGACTGTCCACCTGCTGAGTGTCTCTCTGACTGTCCTCCTGCTGAGTGTCTCTCTGACTGTCCACCTGCTGAATGTCTCTCTGACTGTCCACCTGCTGAATGTCTCTCTGACTGTCCACCTGCTGAATGTCTCTCTGACTGTCACCTGCTGAGTGTCTCTCTGACTGTCCACCTGCTGAGTGTCTCTCTGACTGTCCACCTGCTGAATGTCTCTCTGACTGTCCACCTGCTGAGTGTCTCTCTGACTGTCCACCTGCTGAGTGTCTCTCTGACTGTCCACCTGCTGAATGTCTCTCTGACTGTCCTCCTGCTGAGTGTCTCTCTAACTGTCCACCTGCTGAATGTCTCTCTGACTGTCCACCTGCTGAATGTCTCTCTGACTGTCCACCTGCTGAGTGTCTCTCTGACTGTCCACCTGCTGAATGTCTCTCTGACTGTCCACCTGCTGAATGTCTCTCTGACTGTCCACCTGCTGAATGTCTCTCTGACTGTCCACCTGCTGAATGTCTCTCTGACTGTCCACCTGCTGAATGTCTCTCTGACTGTCCTGCTGAATGTCTCTCTGACTGTCCACCTGCTGAATGTCTCTCTGACTGTTCACCTGCTGAATGTCTCTCTGACTGTCCTGCTGAGTGTCTCTCTGACTGTCCACCTGCTGAATGTCTCTCTGACTGTCCACCTGCTGAATGTCTCTCTGACTGTTCACCTGCTGAATGTCTCTCTGACTGTCCACCTGCTGAATGTCTCTCTGACTGTCTACCTGCTGAATGTCTCTCTGACTGTCCACCTGCTGAATGTCTCTCTGACTGTCCACCTGCTGAATGTCTCTCTGACTGTCCACCTGCTGAATGTCTCTCTGACTGTCTACCTGCTGAATGTCTCTCTGACTGTCCACCTGCTGAATGTCTCTCTGACTGTCCACCTGCTGAATGTCTCTCTGA
>JBBPBX010075191.1:0-17404 GCA_038048925.1 Garcialebias charrua | reverse complement strand
ATCCAACAACAAAATGGAAGAGAAAAACAGTAATAACATCTAAGATATAACTAAGTAAAACATCTGAAAAAGCTGAAATTAGAATAAAAAAACTGAAAGGAGCATAGCCAGCTGAAATCAGCATAAAGAAGTTAATTAGGCTGAAAGTAGCAGACATTACCCCCCAAAAAATTGAATTTATCTGAAAACGGCTGAAAGCTTAAAAAATGCAAAAAAGCTAGCCGAAAAGGTAGACTGAGCTTAAATTAGCAGAAGAAAGCAGGAAGAGCAAGTTTGCCCAATTAGGCCGAAAGAAGCAGAAATGAACACAAAAAGTGGCAATAATTTGAAGAAAAAAATCTGAAATTAGAGGGAAAAGTTTGAAAAGTAGCTTAAAAAGGGCAGAAAGATGCTTAAATTATTAGGACGTAGAGAGAGTAGATTTTTGCTGAATTAGGCAAAATAACAATAAAAAACGAAAATTGAGTGCAAAAAATGTGGAATTACGGTAGCTGAAAAGCTAAAATGAGCATAAACACAGCTAAATAGTAGCTAAAATAACTGAAACTAGCAGAAATAAGCTGAAAAGAGCATCCATCCATCCATCCATTTTCTTCCGCTTATCCGGGGTCGGGTCGCGGGGGTAGCAGCCTAAGTAGGGAGGCCCAGACTTCCCTCTCCCCAGCCACTTGGAGCAGCTCCTCTGGGGGAATCCCAAGGCGTTCCCAGGCCAGCCGAGAAACATAGTCCCTCCAGCGTATCCTGGGTCTTCCTCTGGGTCTCCTCCCGGTGGGACATGCCCGGAACACCTCACCAGGGAGGCGTCCAGGAGGCATCCTAACCAGATGCCCGAGCCACCTCAACTGGCTCCTCTCGATGTGGAGAAGCAGCGGCTCTACTCCGAGTCCCTCCCGGATGACTGAGCTTCTCACCCTATCTCTAAGGGAGAGTCCAGACACCCTGCGGAGAAAACTCATTTCAGCCGCTTGTATCCGAGATCTTGTTCTTTCGGTCATAACCCAAAGCTCATGACCATAGATGAGGGTGGGAACGTAGATCGATCGGTAAATTGAGAGCTTTGCCTTTTGACTCAGCTCTCTCTTCACCACGACAGACCGGTACAGCGCCCGCTTCACTGCGGACGCTGCACCTATCCGCCTATCGATCTCACGCTCCAGTTTTCCCTCATTCGTGAACAAGATCCCGAGATACTTAAACTCCTCCACTTGGGGCAGGACCTCCTCCCCGACCCGGAGAGGGCACGCTACCCTTTTCCGGCTCAAGACCATGGCCTCGGATTTGGAGGAACTGATCCTCATCCCGGCCGCATCGCATTCAGCTGCAAACCGCTCCAGTGAAAGCTGTAGATCACGAGCTGATGAAGCCAATAGGACCACATCATCTGCAAAAAACAGAGAAGCGATTCTAAGGCCACCAAAACGGATCCTCTCAACACCTTGGCTGCGCCTAGAAATTCTGTCCATAAAAGTTATAAACAGAATCGGTGACAAAGGGCAACCTTGGCGGAGTCCAACTCTCACCGGAAACGAGCCTGACTTACTGCCGGCAATGCGGACCAAGCTCTGACACCGGTCGTACAGGGACCTAACAGCCCATATCAATGGGCCTGGTACCCCATACTCCCGGAGTACCCGCCACAGAACCCCCCGAGGGACGCGGTCGAATGCCTTTTCCAAGTCTACAAAGCACATGTAAACTGGTTGGGCAAACTCCCACGCACCCTCCAGGACCCTGTTGAGGGTGTAGAGCTGGTCTAGTGTTCCACGACCAGGACGAAAACCACACTGCTCCTCCTGAATCCGAGGTTCGACTATCCGACGGACCCTCCTCTCCAGAACCCCTGAATAGACCTTACCAGGGAGGCTTAAGAGTGTGATCCCTCTATAGTTGGAACACACCCTACGGTCCCCCTTTTTGAATAGGGGAACCACCACCCCAGTCTGCCAATCCAAGGGAACTGCCCCCGATGTCCACGCGATATTGCAGAGTCGCGTAAGCCAACACAACCCCACAACATCCAGAGCCCTAAGGAACTCAGGACGAATCTCATCCACCCCCGGAGCCTTGCCACCGCGGAGCTTTTTAACCACCTCGGCGACCTCCGCACCAGAGATTGGAGAGCCCGATCCAAAGTCCCCAGGCTCCGCTTCCTCAGTGGAAGACGTGCCAGTAGGATTGAGGAGGTCTTCGAAGTATTCCGCCCACCGACTCACAACATCCCGAGTTGAGGTCAACAGCACGCCATCCCCACCATAAATGGTGTTGGTCGCGTACCGCTTTCCCCCCCTGAGACGCCGGATGGTGGACCAGAATCGCCTCGAAGCCGTACGGAAGTCATTCTCCATGGCCTCTCCGAACTCCTCCCACGCCCGAGTTTTTGCCTCAGCAACCACCCGAGCCGCATGCCGCTTGGACTGCCGGTACCTATCTGCTGCTTCCGGGGTCCCACAGGCTAAAAAGGCCCAATAGGACTCCTTCTTCAGCTTGACAGCATCCCTCACCGCCGGTGTCCACCACCGGGTTCGAGGGTTGCCACCACGACAGGCACCAACAACCTTGCGGCCACAACTCCGATAAGCTGCCTCGACAATAGAGGCGCGAAACATGGTCCACTCGGGCTCAATGTCCCCCGCCTCCCTCGGAACGTGTTCAAAGCTCTCCCGGAGGTGGGAGTTAAAGCTCCGTCTTACGGGAGACTCTGCCAGACGTTCCCAGCAGACCCTCACAATACGTTTGGGTCTGCCAGGTCTGACCGGCATCCTCCCCCACCATCGGAGCCAACTCACCACCAGGTAGTGGTCAGTGGACAGCTCCGCCCCTCTCTTCACCCGAGTGTCCAGGACATGCGGCCGCAGATCAGATGAGACGACAACAAAGTCGATCATTGAACTACGACCTAGGGTGTCCTGGTGCCAAGAGCACATATGGACACCCTTATGCCTGAACATGGTGTTCGTTATGGACAATCCATGACGAGCACAGAAGTCCAACAACAGAACACCACTCGGGTTCAGATCAGGGGGGCCGTTCCTCCCAACCACACCCCTCCAGGTCTCACTGTCATTGCCCACGTGAGCGTTGAAGTCCCCCAGCAGAACAAGGGAGTCCCCAGGAGGCGCACCCTCCAATACCCCCTCCAAGGACTCCAAAAAGGGTGGGTAATCTGCGCTGCCGTTCGGCGCATAGGCACAAACAACAGTCAGAGCCCGTCCCCCCACACGTAGGCGAAGGGAGGCTACCCTCTCGTTCACCGGGGTGAACCCCAACGTACAGGCACCGAGAAAAGAGCATAACTAGCTGAAATAAGTTAGAAGAAGCACTAAAATATTGTAGTTGGCAGAAAGAACCTGAAAGGAGCACAAAACAGCTGAAAATAGCTGAAAAAAACGTTTAAATTTGTACAAAGAAGCTGAACCAGAACAAAATGTGAAAGATGCCGTAAAAGGTTGTAAACAGATCTAAAGATTTGAAGGATGTAAAATGAGCTCAATTCATGGCGTAAGAGAAAAAAGTGGCAGAAAAGGCTAAATATTTAAAAAAGCTAAAGTTGCACCAATACCAAAAGTCAGCAGGATTGTCTTGAAACAGCTGAAGGTTTTGATTAATGATTTGTTGAAATAGCACAAAAATTTGTGGAACAAGAAAGATGCTGAAAAATGTACGGAAGAAAAAAGTATCACAATTGTGTGAATGCTTCACGAGCGTTCACACAATAATCCCAGGTCATGAAGCACAGACGCAGGACTTGAGGAAATAGATCAACAGGTTTGCAGCCGCAGCTCATTTGTGTTGCTTCCATCTTAATACCAGGTTCAAACGAGGTCCAGCAGACTAACCTGGAGAAAACCACAATGTAGACAAAAAATTTGTGATTTGCTGTGGCTTTGAATCAGATTTATTCTAATCATCGTCAGTGCGCAAACTTTGTGTATTAACTGTGTGGATGAGATTCTACATACCCAGCTCAACATTTTTACGTGTGTGCTTTCTGAAAACTGAACCTTTTGCCTCTGGCCAGGGTGAATGCAAGCTGAATGTCCACCACCCGTGTGTGCCGCAGAAGAGGAAGGTAGAGAGCGTTCCTGTGGCAACTCAGGTGCCCCCAGCCGCCCCTGTCCCCTCTCTGCCGAGTTCAGCAGAAGCCACTCAGGCAGCCGTTTTCCCTGCAGCGAGAGACACCAACACCTTTAAGGCCAGAGAAGACCATGAACAACTCACCTCACTCACAACGGTAACAACTGATCATTCTTTTCTCATTTGCACGTCTTGAATTTGATTTGTCATCTTTGTTCCTCGTCTTCCTGTAGAACGGCACTGCCCGACGCCTCATCCCCCCACAGCCTGGAAGAAAGAGGAAAGCTAACTGTGGGGGAACCGACGAGGTACGCGATGGATTTTCAACTCTGCAGTCCTCTTCTGTTTTCATATCGTTTGTCTCCCGCCGTGATGGCATTGGAAATACCCTCAGTCTGTCCATGCATGTTGTGAGCATGATCATTTGTGAGGTGCCGACTTCCATCACGGTGTGGGGCTGCATCTAGTCGTAAGAAAGGTCACTATCAAGAATTGAGTTGCCATTTCAAAATCCAAGATGGCTGCCACTATAGATGTAAACCTTGTGAGTGAGATAAATTGAAAAATAAGCAACGTGCCAACTCACAGTTTGGTTTGTGGCTACATCTAGACATAAGAAGCGTTACTTTCAAAAACTGGGTTGGCAGTTCTTAATCCAAGTTGGCTGTCACCATAAAAGTCCATCTGTGTTGCCAACATGAAATCTTGAAAACTAATGAACATGCCGACTTCTGTTTTAGTGTGTAGCTGCAACTAGGCAAAAGTTAATTATTATAAATTGAGTTGCCATGTCAAAATCCATCCAGACAAATACTCATCTCAAAAACTATAATAGTTAATTCTTCAATCCCTCAGCGACGGGGGACATCGGTGTACCACTTGTTTATATGACATATGTTTCTGCGTTTGTTGTGGCTTCATAGCTTGTAATTTTATAATATGTGAATTTAATGTCACACCCGTTTATGTTAACGTTCTAGAATCCTTTAAACAAAACATTGTTACATTTTCTGCAGTTTATATTCATGTTAAAAGTGCAAAGTAAATCAAATAAAGTAAAAAAAAAAGTAAGTTTAAAATAATAATTTAGGTAATGGAAGTGTAGTTGTTTTGAGGACAGAATTTCTAGTTTGTACCAATTCTGCTTAGTTTGCAGATCATGTCTGGTGGGATGTTTATAGCAGCTGTTTGTTGCAGATTGATGATACAGTATAAAACTTAATATTTGCTAATGTTTTGTTTGTGTTGTAATAATTATATATATCTGTGGTAATATGTCAGATTATCTATTACATGCTAACGTGCTAATGTAACACATTATAAAAGATGTGATTTGTTATTCTACAGTTTTGCAGTTCATTTTTAATGCCGCTTAAACATGTAATCGATGTTAAACAGAACATCTACTCCTTAAGTTGAATAGAAAACTGGATGGATCGGTGGGTTCCGCTGCTTTGTTGCTCTCCAGCGTGAAAATAAAAGCACATTGCAGAACATTAGGCAAATAAGCGATTCATTGAAAACAGTTACCGGTAATTTCTGTTTGTCCTACTTTCCCATAAAGTTGCTTAATTTTTTCAGATAATTAAATGATTGTGTGATTTAAAAACAAAATTACCAATGAGAGACAAAGCTGTGTGTAGCTCACCAGAAAGACCGATATTTTATAAAGAAAATAATTTTTTGCACGACAATCACCTATTTAATTTGGATAATTAAACCTCCACTGGCATCGTTGACTCCATCAAGCCTCTCGGGCCTGAACAGCTCACCTGTTTCCAGAAGGTTCCTCGAACACATTAACATTACTGATGTTCTCTCATTAAATCAACAGCTGTGCTCACTTTTGAAAGTCTTTGTCACTTCTTACGATGGTGACTGTCACTGGTGAACTTGTGTTGAACTTGTACTGGAATGGAATTAATACTTACTGGTAATGAAGTGTTTTCCAGGTTTTTAGTGTAAAATATTTATTTCAGTTTTCAAAAGCTTGTGTTTTTGTGTGTCTTTCTGCTAGATGATAAAGGTTTTGCAGTATAACAAGCCTCAGAGTGCCAGTGTCTTTCTACCACCACCAGAGGTCTGTTTAATTTTTCTTATTGCCCATTGAATGTGTTATGATTTGGTGGACTACAATATTCTCTTACTTATGTACAAAGCTCAGAATCACATACTACCATCAAACATTCAAGCGTATTTTGTGAAAAGGAATAGTTGTTATAATCTAAGGGGAACTGATATTTTTGTAAAACCGAAGTATAGAACCAGTTTAAGGGGTAGGTCTACTTCAACACAGGGAATATGTTTATGGAATAGTTTGGATAATGATATTAAAAAAGAGAAGTCATTATTTATATTTAAGAAAAAGATTAAAAATATATTGTTGATAAGATACATATAAGTTAGTTAATATCAAATGAACCATAAATGAAAAATTGTGATAAGTTATGTATTTTGTTGTATTATTTATAGATGTTTGTTGCTTGAATTGATTTTGTTAAGAAGGGGCAGAAATGATAAGATTTCTTCTTCTGCTGCCTTTCATTTTATAGGTATTTTTATTTTCTTTGTTTTGAAATTGTCTTTGTGTTTTTTAATTGAAATGAATAAATAAATGAACTAAAACTAAACTAACTAAAGTCATTATGCCACAGACGGTGCAGGTCTATTCAACTAAATTGCTCAGGGGGCCACAGTTACTAAAAGCCAAGAGGTCAGGGGCCCGGCATCCTAAATAAGTTTGTTTTGTGGTTTAAAATCTATTTCTATTTAAAAATGAACCCATTGGTGGACTGAACTGAGTTCACCCGTGGACCTGATTTGGCCCTCGGGCCGCCAGTTGAATAGCCCTGCCATAGTGGGTCTAATAAAACAAGTGCTGCTTTCATTTGATCCTGATTTTAAAAAATGAACACCAATGAAATCTAAATGTTTAAAATAATTACAATTAATCTGCTCAAACAGCTTCTGTTTAAGAACGAACTGCTGCCGTCTGATGTCCATGCCGTTCTCCAGGATTCTCAGGACAGTTCTGATGGCATCCCGACCGCTCCCCGCATGACGGGCAGTTTGGTGTCTGATCGCAGCCACGACGACATCGTGACCCGGATGAAGAACATCGAGTGTATCGAGTTAGGCCGACACAGACTGAAGCCCTGGTACTTCTCGCCGTACCCACAGGAACTCACCACACTGCCCATCCTCTACCTCTGTGAATTCTGTCTGAAATACGTCAAAGGCCTCAAGTGTCTTCAGAGGCATTTGGTAAGAGGGTTTTTGTCCTGTACAATGTAACTAATCTTCAGAGATTCACTTTTTTATACTCTGTTGAAAGGTGGTCGTATTACAGCGTTCATGCATGGATATGTAAACTTTCACTTGTCAGGGCCATAACTTCTGATCGGCTCAAGATAACAAAACTTGATGCTCTGTTGCATCATTGCTAGATGGAGTGTTGCGTACAGTTTTCACCCCAGCTCCAAGATCAAAGTGAAAACCTTTGCTTGCCCCGCCCATAGCTTCTGATCCACTCAGTAATTTAACTAAACTTGATACAAATTTGTGCCATCACTGCACAGTGTGTCTTATCCTTTTATTAGCTCAGCTTCAAAGTCAAGGTCACAAATCAAGGTCAAATGTCTGTTCTTTGCAGGTCTGAGCCATATCCACTCAAGATAATTTAATGAAACCTCATACACATATGCTATGCATCATCACTAGACAGAGCGTCACGTGATCTTTTATCACCGCAGCTCTGTGGTAAAGGTCACAAATCAAGGTCAAAGATTACACAAGGTCTTTGCTTGTCCAAAATGTTGCCATAGATTGTTGACAGGTGTGTAATAAGTCGTGTGTGTGACTCCTGTTTTATGTGTGATACCCGGGACTTTATCTTGCTCAAACTAAAACTATAGCAGTTTAAAGGGATTGTGACATGATGTTGGAAATTTGCATATTTGTCACAACATATATATCTTATATCATTCAGCTCTGTTCGTTTTTTCAAAATAAATTCTAAATATATTAAAATTTTATTCAAAGTTATGGTAATTTTTTCTCTGGGACACGCCCCTAGAAATCCGAGAATTTCCGCAAAACGTCATTGTGACGTACCCGTGGGTAGCCGCTGCTCAACGCGCATGTAAATAATAATGGTGGAGCATGTCGAACAAACCCAACCTATTGTTAGTACATGAATGTATTGAAGCAATCGAAGGGTTATTATTCATCCTATACAGTTATTGGACACTCGATCAATTGAAAAGTGATTTAGACACGGTTTATTTCATACACAGTAGCTAAGTGAGGATAGCTTTGTGATGTGGCTTCTTTGTTCTTGGGCTGAGCTAACGAGTCCCGATCGCGTTTGAGATCTATAATTTTAAGACAGTAAATCATCCAAAACTCTCATTAATAAACCCTCCCTGAATAAAAAGAAATTACAGATGTTACCTGATCGTGCAGACATAATTTAAAAATACATAAATAGCAACGTGTTTGCTCCTGTATCTTGGCTAATGCTTGTTAGCAGCTATCTTTGTGATGTAGTTTGAAGGTTATCATTGGTTGAACGAACTGTGAAATAAGGGGCAGATATAATAAGATTTCATCTTCTTTCTGCTCCTTTCATTTTATCCTACTTGTATTCTTATATCTGATGAAACTGTCTTGTATTGTTCTTTTAAAATGAATGAATAAACATCAAATCAAATCTCGGCTTAGTCCCGGGCGCATCTGAGATCTATCATTTTAAGACAGTAAATCATCCCAAACTCTCATCAATAAACCCTCTATGAATAACAAAAAAAATTACAGATGTTAACTGATCGGCAGTAAGATGGTCGCTGCAGACATACGATTCTTTAGTAGGACACCATCAGTCCCTTGTTCTCTGTACTTGTCCATTCTAGGCAAAGTTTCTCATCTTTTGGGAATTTGTGAAGGCTCACTTGTTCACTGCTGATATTAGAACACCCAAATGCGCTACAACGTGACGGCATTTTTCAAGTTACACAAAAAAAGAGGCGATCTTTCAGAAAAAGAATCTGTATGGCAAGCAGTTAAAACACAAACAAACGGGCAAGGCTCCGCCTTATGCCCAGTGCCCAAGTGTACGTCACATGACGTTTTGCGGAAATTCTCGGATTTCTAGGGGCGTGTCCCAGAGAAAAAATTACCATAACTTTGAATAAAATTTTAATATATTTATAATTTATTTTGAAAAAACGATCAGAGCTGAATGATATAAGATACATATGTTGTGACAAATATGCAAATTTCCAACATCATGTCACAATCCCTTTAATGTTGTTTTTATTTTTTTTATTTGTTGTAATGCTCCAACTGCAAAGTCCTGCAGATGTGAAACTTGGTTTCTGCTCTCATCCTCTGTTTCCGTTCCTTTTCAGACCAAATGTAATTTAAGACATCCTCCTGGCAACGAGATCTACCGCAAAGGCACCATCTCATTCTTTGAGATCGACGGCAGGAAAAACAAAGTGCGTTATGGGATTGTTTGATCTTCTTGTCTTTTTTTATTTGTTGTATTCTTTCTCTTTGATTTGATTTATTAAATTTTTTCCAGAATTATTCCCAGAACCTGTGTTTACTTGCAAAGTGTTTCCTGGACCACAAGACGCTGTATTATGACACAGACCCTTTCCTCTTTTACGTAATGACCGAGTACGATTCCAAAGGCTTCCACATAGTGGGCTACTTCTCTAAGGTACTCAAATGGTTTAATTGTATCTACAGAAGACTGGTACTCTCGTGGTAAATGTGTTGCCAGAGTCAAACTTTTTCTTCTTGGTTTTCAGGAAAAAGAGTCGACTGAAGATTATAACGTCGCCTGCATCCTGACTCTGCCTCCGTATCAGCGCAGAGGTTATGGGAAGCTGCTCATTGAGTTCAGTGAGTACGCTTTTAGGATCAGTCATCTCACTGGGAAATCTTTGTAGACTTGGAATCCTTTAAGGCTTGACCTGCTGTGATTTTCAGGTTACGAGCTGTCGAAGGTGGAGGGGAAGACGGGCACCCCGGAGAAGCCGCTGTCAGATCTTGGTCTGTTGTCTTATCGCTCCTACTGGTCGCAAACAATCCTGGAAATTCTCATGGACCTGAAACCTGAAAATGGAGAAAGGCCTCAGATTACCATCAAGTAAGACCGTTCTCTCAGCAGTGGTTCAAAGAATCTGTTTCTCAACACAAGTCTAATTGTCGTTTTGATCAAACAGCGAGATTAGTGAAATTACGAGCGTAAAGAAAGAAGATGTGATTTCAACGCTACAGTATCTCAACTTAATCAACTATTACAAGGTGAGAGCCACACTGTTCACACTAGGGGGTGCGAATCTCTGTGTCCGGTGAATCGATTCGATGCAGAATTTTTTTTTGGTGTCACGATTCGATACGAAATCGATTTTTCGATTCAGAAACGATTTTCAATCCAGAAACAATTTTTTTATTGAAATGGTCATAAATTTAGTTTCAGTTATGTAACTGATAAGCTGAAAAGATTAAACAACAATGTAAACAAATAAAAACATTTATTTAAAAGAATGATTTTAGGTTCCTTACTGTATCAAATTTTTTGCATCGTTTGATATTTATACCAAAAATAGGAACAAATTATACAGGAGTGCATAAAATTCTCTAAGTTAAATTACCAGTATTAGGTTAGATTAGTTGCCTGGATTTCGCAAACAATAAAATAAATAGAAAAATCTAGGAACAAATAATTTATCCATCCATCATCTTTACCCACTTCTTCCTTTTTAAGTCTCGGGGGTCGCTGGTGTCCATGTCCAACCATCACTGTGTGGGAGGCGGGGGACACCTGGACAGGTCTCCAGTCCATCACAGACAAATAATTCACAATATATAAATACAAACTAAACAGACTTCAGCCTACCAAAGTGCATTAACCTTTAACTCAACATAAAATACAGACTTCACAGTTTTTTTAAAACCATATTAATTCATATTTAGTAAATCTTTAACAAAATTTCAAAACCTTTGCAAACCTGCATTAAAATCTCTTCTGAACTGTAATTTAGAAAACAAATTGTATAATTTACGTAGAACTGGTTCCAGTTGATGTGTCTCATCAGGTCTCTCCAACCTGTTAAAAGACAAATTACATTAAGTTTGTTGTACAATTTGTCTATTAGTTTTAGTATAATATGAGAAAACAACTGTTACCTTTGAGCTGCATCAGAACTTCTCCCACGTTATTCTTGTTTCATGCTGGATCTGTGTGGAGCTTTATCTACATGAAGGAATAACGTACGTTGCTTCCAGCACATTAAAAATAAAACTAAACCCCTCAACTTCCACTGAGCTGTCTGCTCATAAATCCTTTGTAATATACAGTAGCAGGAGATGGAGAGAGAAATATTTGCAGCAGACTTCTCTGGTCGGCTGCTTTCACTTTCATCTTCCTCGCATTTTATCGTATTTCTAAAATACTGTACCGTAATTTTATCTTATACTTCTTGCAAACAACTGTTCTCTTGTTAAGCTCTGTCTTCCCCCAGAACATTGTAGGATCTAAAATTATTTTTAAAGACGAAGGAGCGAGTTGAATCGCGCTGTCCTCCCTCCTCCCTGCTAGCAGGCTCCATTCAGCTAAAGGGAGCTGCTGGCCTGGCTAACTACCGGTAGCTTTCTGTACGGTGGCCTACACGGCCAAAATTCTACAGTGGCCGAACAGACACATAGTGCAATATGCAAAAAATATAAAACTAAACACATTTTAAAATTGATTTTGGGACTTTTAGAATCAATTCTGAATCGCCAGGACTAAGAATCTAGATTCTTTAAAAATTTGATTTTTTTTCTGCACCCCTAGTTCACACTCCTCTGCTTCAAAATGGGCTTTTTACAAACCCAACATTTAATGCAACAACGTGCCGTGTAACTGGCTGCTTAACTGTTTACACTTTTGCTTTTAACAAATGGATGCTGGAGTTTTAAATGACAGTTTTTGTTGTTTTGAATCAGTAGACTTGATTTACCGTAGTTGTGCTTGTTACATGGACAGTACTGAGATTTTCTATTTTATTTCATTCTAATCTTATTCTAATGAGCAGATTAAAGTAATCCAGCAGTAGTTACCGGTAATTGAAAAAGTCTGTAATGTTAAAAAAAATATTTTGTTCTCTTTCTAGTGTTGTTTCATTTTAGTTTTGGTCACAACAACTGAAACATTTAAAATTATGTTTATTTTACTAATGAATTTGTAAGGAATAAGTTACACACCAACTTACAGTTTTAGTCACATAAGAAAACTCAAAATAATAAATGTGAGTTAGCTGTTAAGGAGGCATCTATTCAAACCTGTTCCATATTTAACCAGAAAACCACACTCGGCCCTATTTAGCTGCACCACAATCTTTTAGTTTCAGGTTAAAAGTTCCAGATTATTCACTAATCTACAGTACTAATTACTGTACATGTAATAAAAAAACTCAGATTGCTTCATGTTTTTTTTTAGGCTATGAATCTTTTATTTAAAAAATTGCTAATTAAAGCTACGGTACTCATTTCAAAGTATGAAATCAAACATAAAAATCCTGAGTTGGATTAAATTAAAAGTAGTTTTTCAGATATACCGATACGTCATTCTGGAATGGGGGTACACACTCTGTGTAAACAAAGCATTCAGCAGAATCAGCCAAATACCACGTGGAAGACTGTGTCACATGACTGACCCTCATCAGTGAAATTACGAGTGTAAAGAAGGATGTGGCATGTCCATGTAGGTAAACACGTATGTTGGAAGCAGACAAGCGTAGAGTCTTGGAGAATACAATAAAGTTGGAAATGTCTGCATGAATCTGCAGCTAAACGTGAAAGAAAAGGGAACAAGTCAGCTCAGCTTTCAAATACACAACTTTTTGCAAAACTTCTAGACTGTGGGTTTATTGTTTCAGTTTTATCTTTTTATCTGCATACCGGGTACTGACTGAACAGATCGGAGCGTAAATACGTACCAAAACGTCAAAACTGTCACTTCAGCTGTTTCTGTAGCTAAACTAACACACGTGGATGGAAGTTGGCAGCCTTTCACTAACTTTGTTTACAAATTTTTAAGTCAAGGAACACCAAACATTGATTGACACAAAAATTCATGTTTAGTCTTTTTTACTTTGTGATTTAATTGTGTGAATGTTCATGAAGCATTCACACTATTGTGATCCATTTGTCTTTCGTCTGTTTTTCTGCATCTTTCTCATTCAACAATTTTTGTGCTATTTCAACAAATCATGAATCAAAACGTTCAGCTCTTTCAGGAAAATCCTGCTATGACTTTTGGTATTGGTGCAACTTTAGCTTTTTGAAATATTTAGCCTTTTCTGCCACTTTTTATTTTTAATTTTTAATCAGAAAATGAATTGAGCTCATTTGACATCCTTCAAATCTTTAGATGTGTTTACAACCTTTTGCTGTTCCTTTCACATTTTGTTGTGGTTCAGCTTCTTTGTACAAATTTAAACTTGTTTTCAGCTACTTTCAGCTGTTTTTTTTTCCAGCTGTTTTGTGCTCCTTTCAGATTCTTTCTGCTAACTACAAAATTTTTGTGCTCCTTCTAACCCATTTCTGCTAATTTCAGCTTGTTATGCTCCTTTCAGCTTATTTATGCTAGTTTCAGTTATTTCTACTACTCTTTAGCTGTTTTGTGCTATTGTTAGCTTTTTCAGCTAATTTCACATTTTTTTTAGCTAATTTCAGTTATTTCCACTTCTTTCTTGTAGTTTAAAGGGGACCTCAGATGTATTTTTTAAATTTTTATGGTATTTCTGTGGGATATCCAGACCCTATTCCTTCAATTTAATGCACAAAATAATTATTAGATAATCAATTATACCCTTTTTAATTCTGCCATTTTTAACTTTCGTTTTGAACGACCGGTTTCTTGAAGTCCACGCCCTTCAACGATCTGTTCACGCCCTCTGTAACAGCCAGTATCTGTAATGTGTTGTTGTTTTAAAATTAGCTCTTTTTTTATTACTCATTTGACTTACTGTTAGTGTTAGCTTAAGATAACTTACCGAAACCCGTCTGAGCGCGCCGCAGTTTGCTGCTCCTTTTAGCATTAGACCACCCGAATCCGAAGCTAATGTTAGCTTGTTCCTCTTCCGGTTTTCGCCAGCTCCGCTCGTTGCACGCGATGAGATTTTGGGAGTTATCGCTGTTCCAGTGAAGACAACACAAAGTTCACCAAGTGTCTCCCGTAAATTAATCTGTAAGGAGAAGGTCCTCTTGCTGCGAGCCTGCTGCGAGGCTGCTGCAAGGCTGTACAGTTGAAGCTCCGCTCCATCGCGCCGGAAGAGGGTCCCGTCGAACCCGGTCCTTCCGCCTGTGGTCCGCTCGTTTAATTTTTGCCGGCTGCGCGTTGGCAGCGATCGCAAATACACTAAAAATTGAACTAAAACATAAAAATAACAATTATACTTTATTTATAAAGCCATTTAAAAAAACACAGCTGCAACAAAGTGCTGTACACATGAAATTAAGAACATATAAACAAAAGATGAGATGAAATCATGAAAAACAACAGTCATGTGTTTAATACAGAAGTGGGTTGAGCCTAACCAGGGGTTGCTAGGTGAGGGGCTGGACTCAGGTTTGATCTGATTGGCTGGCGGCTTGTGACGTCAATAAATGCAGGAAGTGTGAATCCTGGTGTATTTATCAAAAATAAATAAATCTACTTAGAGTAAATAAACCACTGGGTGCATTTTTTTGGCACAAGGACTGTTTTTTTATGAAGTAAATACCCAAAGTTTAGTAAAAAAACATTAAAAAGTGAATTTTGCATGTGTGGTCCCCTTTAAGCTTATTTCTGTCTTTTCAGCTATTTTTTGTGCTAATTTTAACTTTTTCTTATAGCTAATTTCATCATTTTTGTTCTCATTTCTTTTTATTTAAATCTACGGTAATTGAGCAAATATGTGATTGTTCTGCTTTCTTCTGCAAATTTAGGCTTGTTGTTCCTTTTCATAAAAAAAATTCTGCATGTCTTAGTTAATTTCAGCAGTTTTTCAGCAAGTTCTTCAGCAATAAGCATTCAAACTGCATTTTCACAGGAAATGCAATTTCTCTAGTGTACGGTACTTGTTTTTTACACACCCGTCAAACGGCAGACCTGCCACTCTCTGTAAACGATCTCTTATCCCGCCTATGACTTCTGGTCCGCTCAAGATAATTTAATTGAACATGCACATGTGCATCATCACTAAATGGAGTGTCACGTACACTTTTCATCACCCAGCTTCAAGGTCACAAATCAAGGTCAAAGGTTATACAAGGACCGCTTGTCCAAACTGTATACAGTAATGTGCAGTACTCTTGTTTTAATGGTCGTAGTAGCACTGCAGTAAATGCCTTTGAATGCTGCATGTTTATTTTAAGAATGTGCTGTGAAACAATGTGATATGACTTGACATCTTCTTCAGGGTCAGTACATCCTCACTCTGTCAGAGGACATCGTGGACGGACACGAGAAAGCGATGGAGAAGAGGCACCTGCGAATCGACCCCAAGTGTCTTCACTTCACTCCAAAGGACTGGAGCAAAAGGGGGAAGTGGTGAAGTCCTGGTCCGGTTCAGTCCTCAGAGGTTGGATCGGATGAAGATGGACCCAGTGCTTCGAACGCGGAGCTACTTGAGATGCACAACTTTTTAAAGAACACTTTTTTATTTATTTTATATATTGTGAATAAAAAACCGTGTCCATCGTGGGAACTGGTTCAAAGTAATAAAACCTCCAACACACACTCGACTGCGGCTGTTTGAACCCGATTGAAGTGGTTTAAAATGTCAAAATGATCCGTATGAATTCCAAACACAAGCTTCCACTTTTAGTTTTTATAGTTCCAGTGAAATCTTTCTTGTCCGTAATATTTGTTTGATTATTCCAACACGTCTTTAACCTTCAACTTCTATTTATTCTGTCCTCCACAAATTGTTAGATTTATTTATGAAAAACAAGTTAGACGTAGTTCAACAAAATTATTTGATTTTGTCCAGAAATGCTACTTTGATTTCACAGATGACATCATAGTTTACTCATCTTTGGGGGTAACACACAGCTGATTTTTCGCTCGGTGTTAGATTTGTGTTCTGCTTCAAAATTCAGTCCTTTTAAGATTTTTTTTTTTTTTTGTCTAATTTGGGGATTTTTTTTGCCCACATCTGATGTTCATTGGTGGGTAAATAAGTATTTATTTCAGCTTGTGTTCACAAATTTTTATTTCTCTTAACTAAGTAAAATCCTCTTCAGCCTGCCTTTCGTTTCTGCAGATTAATAAAAATTACGGTAAATTAATATAAACCACAAAACTATTGGAAAATAATCAAGAATAGTTTATTGTCACTCATTCTGTTTTTCAAAGTGCTGACCCACTCAGATTTATTTGTTTTGTGTTTAGCCACATTTTATTCACTTTGTTCTTTTACGCTGTAAATACTGAAACAGAAGTCATGCTGAACTGTTAGATAAATGTAAATTTACTGTACAGGTTTTTTTTCTAACGAGCTGCGCAACAGGAAATAACTTAAAGGGATATTTTACCTTCTGTTTACATGTCAGAATGGTTAATATGCTGTTTAAATAATTGATATTTTACCTTCTGTTTACATGTCAGAATGGTTAATATGCTGTTTAAATAATTTGCTATATATTTATGTAAAACACGAGTTTTACTTGAACGTTTGAAATCTTGTTGAATTCATAAAAAAGGTCTCAAAAACCACGCAAGTGTTTAATGTGTATTTTCTATTATCAACTTTTACAAACTGCTTCTAGTTTAAAATTCACTAGAGTATTTTATTTATTCACTGAAGGTGAACAGCAACCAAAGTCAGATATACAAGTATTTAAAAAAAAAAAAATGAAAACGAGCACGCATGAAATGCAATAAACTTTAGCTTCAAACAGCTTCAGCACAGCTAAAATTTAGCGTTTTAAACTTTTATGACTTTGTCCCTTTTTGTATATTTTCAACTGGGTTAGATTCAGGTGGGGTTTGAACCCAAGTTGTTAAGAAACTTTATGCCAAAATGCCCCTCCCTGGGCTGCCACCTTACCGTGGTGGAGGGGTTTGAGTGTCCCAATGATCCTAGGAGCTATGCTGTCAGGGGCTTTATGCCCCTAGTAGGGTCACCCAAGGCAGACAGGTCCTAGGTGAGGGACGAGACAAAGCGCAGCCCACAAGACCCCTTATGATGAATAATATAAATGGAAACAATGTTCCCTCGCCCGGACGCGGGTCACCGGGGCCCCACTCTGGAGCCAGGCCCGGAGGAGGGGCACGTTGGCGAGCGCC
>JBBPBX010075189.1:0-12067 GCA_038048925.1 Garcialebias charrua | reverse complement strand
ATATATACACAAAACACATATATATATATATATATATATATAACATGTACCTGAAAAAGCCACAGGCAAAGCAGAATGTTTAAAAAAGAAATAAGATCATTCATTTTGGTTGTGTGTTCTTTTCCAACTCTTCTTCTAATGTGTGTTAGTGGTGGTTAGTAAGCTTAATGTAGCAACAGCACCACCAGCTGGTTAGGAGTGTTGATATTAATGATCCGCCTACTACAGGAGAACTACCCGCCCACTACAGGAGAACTACCCGCCAACTAAAGGTGTGCTAATGGGCGCTGTGGATACAGAAATAAACCGGTCCCATAGGAACTGGCCCAAACAAGCCACAATGGGACCTTACAGGAACCAGCCCTGTGGATAAGGGGCATATGTCACTGTTCTCTGATGTATTATTCTTTAAGACAGAGAAAAAAGTTAGAAGAGAATCTTTAAATTAAGTTACAGCATTTTCTGATAAGCACCTGCTAAGGTGAAATTTACTCAGTGACTATAAAGTCATTTAACATAAACTCAAAGGTAATTAAAAAGGGTCAGACACAACAGGACTTTGAGGAAGTATTACTAAGTTATTAATCTCGATGCCATATGTCAGAACCAGTTCAAGAGTGTGATGATGAGAGTGAGAAGATGTTGTGACGTTTTGGGTAAAACCAATTTACTTTATTAAATTTTTAAAGGCTATGCTTGAGGTATCACTTTTAAAATCTTCATGAATATTGAAATCACCCATTATTATGACTTTATCAGTATTTAGTAGTACCGGTAAGTCAGTTAAGAATTCTGAGAATTCAGACAAAAACTGAGCATTGGAGTCTAGTGGACGATATTGGACCTAGTGAGAGCGGCCTTTCCATTTTCCATTTAGGATGAGATAGACTTAGAGACAAATGTATCATAACTACTAAATGGTTTAGTATAAATTATTAGTCCCGACTGAAAAATAGAAGGTACACCTCTGCCTCGACCAACTGTTCTAGGAAAATTAAAAATTTAAATAATTAGATGGAATGGATTCATTTAAACTAACAAAATATTCCTGTTTTAGCCAGGTTTCTGAGTTTTCTCCGCAGGGTGTCTGGACTCTCCCTTAGAGATAGGGTGAGAAGCTCAGTCATCCGGGAGGGACTCGGAGAAGAGCCGCTGCTTCTCCACATCGAGAGGAGCCAGTTGAGGTGGCTCGGGCATCTGGTTAGGATGCCTCCTGGACGCCTCCCACCGGGAGGAGGCCCAGAGGAAGACCCAGGATACGCTGGAGGGACTATGTTTCTCGGCTGGCCTGGGAACGCCTTGGGATTCCCCCAGAGGAGCTGCTCCATGTGGCTAGGGAGAGGGAAGTCTGGGCCTCCCTACTTAGGTTGCTACCCCCGCGACCCGACCCCGGATAAGTGGACGAAAATGGATGGATGGATGGATGAAAATAAATCAGTCTGGTGATTAATTATCAGGTCATTAACTAACAGGGATTTAGAGGAAAGAGATCAAAGTCAAAGTCAACTTTATTGTCAAAACTGTAATATGTACAAGACATACACAGGATTGAAATTGCATTTCTCTCTGTCCCTCGGTGCAACAGTAAACATTTAAACACTAAAACACTAAAACATTTAATAAACATAAGCATAAAATGAAATAATAAAAGTGTAATACTGTCCTGAGTTTTTGCATAGTAGTTTTTGCATAGTAGTAGTATGAAAGTATGAAAAGTTACACCAACACTAAAACACTAAACATTTAATAAACATAAGCATAAAATGAAATAACAAAAGTGTAATACTGTCCTGAGTTTTTTGCATAGTAGTATAAAAGTGTAAAAAGTATATCTATAAAATAAAATGAAAGTTCTGGCATTGACATTTGTAATAGAGTGACAAAGCAGCATATGAAGTTTATGTACACAGTATATGTATGAGGTAGTTGATATTGGTATAGAGGTAAAGTGGCATATGCAATAAGGCTAGTAAAAATATATATATATATATATATATATATATATATATATCAGCAGTAGTGTAGATATAAAAAGTAGTGTAAATGTAAACAGTAGTAATAAATGTAAACAGTAGTATTGAATGAAAACAGTAGTAATAAATGTAAACAGTGAATGTAAACAGTAGTATGACTATAGGCAGTAATGTAATACAAACATTAGTGCAAATATAAGAAGTAGTGCAAACTGAATGAGCACATGACCGTGAGTTGAGTGAATAACCCGTTTTGATGACACAGAGTCCAGTGTTAAAATCTTTGTGTTGTGTGGTGGTGTGTGAAAGTTTTTTGTGATTAAGGCAGTACAAGTGGGAGGGAGGGCAGAGCAGGCAGAGAGTTTAGCATCCTGACTGCCTGATGAACAGAGCTGTCATTTAGTCTGCTGGTTCGAGCCTGGAGACTCCTCAGTCTCCTCCCTGAAGGCAACAGGCTGAAGCAGCTGTGTAGTGGGTGTGTGGGATCACCTGCCATGCAGAGGGCTTTCCGAGTGAGGCGGTTGCTGTGTAAGTCCTGTAGTGAGGGGAAGGAGGTGCCGACAATCTTCTCAGCTGCTCTCACGATGCGCTGGAGGCTCTTGCGGCAGGATGCAGTACATGCACCAAACCACACAGTGATGCAGCTGGTCAGGACACTTTCTATGGCACCCCTGTAGAAGGTGCACATGAAGGGGTTTGAAGCTCCAGCCCTTTTCAGCTTACGGAGAAAGTAGAGGCGCTGGTGAGCCTTCTTGGCCAGTGATGCAGTGTTCCTGCTCCAGGACAGGTCCTCTGAGACATGCACTCCCAGGAACTTGGTGTTGTCCACTCTCTCCACTGCAGTGCTGTTGATGGTCAGAGGGGCATGTTGTGCATCCCTCTTCCTGAAGTCCACAACAATCTCCTTTGTCTTCTCCACGTTGAGAGTGAGATTGTTGTGTCCGCACCACAAGGCCAGGCGGCTCACCTCGTTCCTGTAGTCCGTCTCATCGTTGTTGCTGATGAGACCCACCACTGTTGTGTCGTCCGCAAACTTGATGAAGTGGTTGGAGCTGTATGATGGTGTGCAGTCGTGTGTTAGCAGGGTGAATAGAAGGGGGCTCAGCACACATCCTTGTGGGGCTCCTGTATTCAATGTGATGGTGCTGGATGTGTTATTCCCGACCCGTACTGCCTGTGGTCTCCCGGTCAGGAAGTCTAGCAGCCAGTTACACATTGAGGTGTTCAGCCCCAGACTGTCCAGTTTAAGGATGAGCTGTTGGGGGATGATGGTGTTGAATGCCGAGCTGAAGTCGATGAACAGCATTCTGACATAGGAGTCTTTCGTGTCCAGATGTGTGAGAGCTGTGTGGAGGGCAGAGGAGATGGCATCGTCGGTTGAGCGATTAGGCCGATATGCAAATTGGAAGGGATCCAGGGAGGCAGGGAGGACAGATGTGATGCTTTTCATGACTAGCCGTTCGAAGCACTTCATCAGGATGGGGGTGAGTGCTACTGGACGATAGTCATTGAGGCAGGAGGGCGTTGCCTTCTTTGGGACAGGGATGATGGTGGTGGCTTTGAAACAGGTGGGGACGATGGCCTGACTAAGTGAGATGTTAAAGATTTCCGTGAAGACCGCTGCGAGTTCTCCTGCATAGTCCTTAAGCACACGACCAGGTATGTTGTCAGGACCAGAAGCTTTCCGGGCGTTGATCTTGATGAATGATCGCCTCACGCTGTCTGAGGACAGCGCCAGCACCTGGTCATCATGAGAGGGGGTAAGTTTTTGTGCAGGTGTGCTGTTACATGCCTCAAACAGAGCAAAGAACTCATTCAGTTCATTCAACGTAGAGGTTGTGCTGTCACAGGTCTGTGGGGATGGTTTGTAGTTTGTGATGGTCTGTATTCCCTGCCACAGTATGCTTGCTGTCCTTGAAGCACTGAGCTATTTTCCTGGAATACTGCTTCTTGGCCTTCCTGATGACTCGGGCCAGGTTGTTCCTGGCTGTCCTCAGGCCCACCTGATCTCCCGCTGTGAAGGCAGCATCCCTGGCTCTCAGGAGTCTGTAAACCTCTGCTGTTAGCCATGGCTTCTGATTTGCCCGAACAGTGATGGTTTTGAGGTTGGTTACATCATCAATGCACTTGGTGATGTATGAACATACAGTGTCTGAGTACTCCTGGAGACATGTGTTGTTGTTTGTGGTAGCAGCTTCTTTGAACATACTCCAATCTGTGGTGTCAAAACAGTCCTGGAGTGCCTCTGAAGACCCCTCTGGCCACACTCGTATCTGCTTGCGGACTGGTTTTGTGACTTTCACCAGTGGCCTGTATGCTGGCTTTAGCATAACACAGATATGATCAGAAGCACCGATGTGGGGGAGGGGGAGGGCTTGTATGCTGCTTTCATGGTGGTGTAAACTTGGTCCAGTGTATTTCTGCCTCTTGTTGGAAAGTTTATGTTTCTGTATATTTTTGGAAATACACTCTTTAAATCTGCTTGATTGAAATCACCAGCCATGAGGAGAAAAGCATCAGGATGGGCGGTTTGCTGCTCACTGATGTGCACATATAGTTCATTCAGTGCCTCAGAGATCTGATGTTCAATAGTTCACATTTAATTAGTTTATTATTTTGTTCTGGTAAAGTAGTTGTTTGATTTTTAAAATAATTTATGGTTTGTATTTTAGAGCAGATTTTTTGTTTATTTAATTTGTGCCATGGGCAAGTTGGCTCTCTTTCATTGTGGATTTGGATGGGTAATGAAGAAGTAGCAGAGAAGTGTGGAAGTTTATGTGACGGTTTTATTAAAAAGGGATGCCAGCCAGGTATCCCTCCTGACAGTTAGGATTAACAATTTTGAATTACTTTTGTATTTTTGTAATTTTTTTTATTTTTTTAACCTGTCACACAAGGACCATCCACTTTAATGGTGTTGACCCTTTACAACTTGAATGACAAAAAAACCAACAAAACTTCATCCTTTTTTCTTTTACACAAAAAACAAACAAAACATCTTCCTCATAATTTTTCTCTTTTTTTCTTCTTCCAGGTTTTCTATTTTAAATGTCCATAAACAAAATAAACACAAATCCCCCCCCCCCTCAAAAATAAGTTTTTTCTTGTCTTCAATCAACAGGTCAAGACTCCCATATATTTACTGCCCCACAGCAAGAGCTATGGAATAACACAAAAAAAAAACAATAATAATCAGGCCCAAGTGCCATTTAAATGCTCACAATAAAAAAACAGGAAAAAGAATAAATAGACTTACAGGTCTCAGATAAAGCAGAATCAAGAATCCATAGGTTGTTTTGTTTTTGTTTTTGTCATCTGTAATGAACAAATGTAATATTTTGAAATCACTATGGGGCATACCTGATTAATTTTTAGTAATATTAAATATTTAATTCTGGGACTTACGAATAATTAACTGGGTGACATCACACGCTTCCAGGATCTCCGGCATTCACGTCGGAGCGCGCACAGGAGAAGACGCCCGTTTCCTTTTGGGGTGTTTTTTTGGTCCACGGTGATGGTTTTAGCAGGAAGTGAAGGGATTTTGAACAGGCGAGGGATCGCACAGCCTCGGATTGAAGTTTAATTGTTTGACCAGGGATGTAACACTGGCGGAATCGTGGCAGCTGTTGCTCGTTTTTGGTCTGGAGAAAAACTGCCATCTTTAAACTGGAAGGGCAAACGAGCTTGAACAGCGGACCAATCAGGTGAGTTCACGGCTGTGATCCAGGTGCATCTTTACGTGTGGCAAGATAGGAGGGGCCAAGGGAGAACAAAAAGTAATGAGAGCAGCTCTGAAAATGAGCAGGCTGTCACACATCCCCCCCCCCCCTTGGGAGGTCCCGAACTAGTAAGGGAGAATACAAGTTACAATCTGATTTCACACACATTTTTCATACTCTCTAATACCACAATTATTTTGCCAATAAGTCAGGAGAAGAAGGGAAGCCATGGAAATCTTCTTCGTCACTTTCTTCATTGAATATGTCCAGAACTTTTTGGCGCTGTGCTTTGTCCACTTCTTCTGCTGTAGGATAGCAAGGTTTGAGTTGTGATATATGAACCACACGAAGGTCTTCACCAGTGTCCTCCAACACAACCTCATAATTGATAGGGCCAGTCCTTCTTGTTATACGATAGGGACCCTTCCATCGTGGGGCAAGTTTGGCTGTGAATGACTGGTTGGCTTTGGACAAGGGGTGAGAACGGAACCACACCCTATCTTTCTCTGAGAAGTCACCATCTCTTCTTCCACGATCATAGTTTCGTTTTTGTCTTTGTTTGGCCTTTGTCTGGTTAACATCGGCAACTCGTCGAAGCTCAGCGATTTGTTTTACAGTAGAGTAAACAGGGGTGTCAGGATCACATAGAATTGGACGGAGCTCTGCATCCAAAGGTCCCTTAAGAGGTCGTCCCAAGTTGAGCTCAGCAGGTGTCACGCCTGTGGACTCATGAACTGCTGAGTTTAAAGCGAACCGAAACTCTGGTAAGTATTTATCCCAGTTTTTATGTTTGTCATTGACATAGGATGAGATCATAGCCTTGATATTGCGGTTGATTCTTTCTGTAAAGTTGGTTTGTGGATGGTATGCCGATGTTTTCTTTGGTATGAGGTTCCATCTCTTGCAGGTTTCGTTGAAGATAGAGGAAACAAACTGAGGTCCTTGATCAGAGAGTATGTATGATGGTACACCCCATCGTGTCAAAATCTCTTTGATCAGGTATTGAGAAACTGTCTTGGCAGAAGCTTTACGGAGGTGAAATATTTCAACCCACCGAGTGAAATAATCCACAAAAACCAGTAGGTGGATGTTGCCATTACTACTCCGTGGAAAAGGTCCCATGAGGTCCACGCCTATCAACTCCCATGGTACATCCACTTCCGTTTGCTGTAACTTTCCTGGGGCTTTTCGTGTTTCCGGTTTGTACATTTGGCAGGTTTGGCAACATCTCACATAGTCCCGAACATCCTTGCTCATCCCTGGCCAATATACCAGTGCTTGTATTTTAATTCATAATTTTACATTTTACTGTGCTTAAAATACCGGTAGGCCTATATATTTTTTTGTTTTTACTTTTACTCTTAGATGACTTGTGTTATGTAATTAAATGTAATTATTTTTTTTACTTTTCCACACAAGTCCTTATTTACGTAATGAGGCAGAAATGCATGAGGGGAAGTGAAAACAGGAGACAGATATTTTTTAAAGCAACACATTTAATAGACAAATAAAAATAAACTCATGCATATGCATACATATTGCAACCAATGCCAAACTTGTCTCTGATTTTGCTTGTCTTGACCCTAAAAACTTTTCAGAGATGAGGCTTAAAGGACTCAAGAGCTTAGCACTTCAAGAAATAAGCAAAAATCTGCTTAGATTTGATGAAAGAGCCACAGTGAGTACTTTACACATAGAGCTGTCCAGTCTAGCATCCCAGTGGGATAGGCTCAAAAAGCCCCCTCTGGAAAAGCCCACTGTCAGAATAGGTACTGAGATGGAACAGGGTGGCAGGAGGGCTCAGTTGAACTAGAGATTGAAATTGAAAGCAGGGCTTGTTCTTCTTGCAGAAACTGTTATCTGTGTTTACAGATAACAGGGGCGGCCGTGGTGTAGTGGTAATGGCAGTCGACCCCTGATCGGAAGGTTGGAGGTTCGAATCCCGCATCCGCCCACCATGTGTCGTTGTGTCCCTGGGCAAGACACTTAACCCCGAGTTGCTCCCGGTAGGTCTGGATGGCGCCTTGCAAGGCAGGCTACCACTACCGGTGTATGAATGTCTGAATGAATGGGTGGATGGCTGGTATTGTAAAGCGTTTTGGGGCTCCTTACAGGGGGCTGAAAAGCGCTATATAAATAAGCTCAATTTACCATTTATAGACATTTATAAGTTTTATAACGTCCAAAATGTCCAGATAAGGGGTTGTTATGGTTGTGATGTAATAATTGTTGACGAAGTGTGGGCGGTATGTAGACCTGATAAATAGTTTTATGTGGTAATTGGACAACTCTGTAGATCTTGTCTTCTAGAATGGTATACTTGGTGGTGGGCGTTTCCTGTGCTGATCCTTTTTCTGTTATTTGTTGATACAGATCTTGTGCAAAAGAATCCTCTTGTTGAGCTTTCCAGATGTTCTCATCGGTGATTTGGAGTTGGTGAGAGGTATCTCGCATTGATCGAAGTATAACTGCACAAGTAAGTGGAGAATGGTTGGAAATGTCAATTGGGGCTCGTGACAGTGCATCCGGGACTGTATTATATTTTCATTTTCGATACTCGACAGTAAAAGAGAAGTCCTGCAGTCGGAGAGCCCACCGGATCAGCCGAGTGCTGGGTTTTTGAGTTTTGAAAACCCAGACTAACGATGAATGGTCAGTTACAACCGTGAAATGTCGTCCTTCCAGGTAATATCTCCATTTTTCAAGGGCCCATACAACAGCAAGGCATTCTTGTTCAGTTGTAGAATAATTTCTTTCAGCGGTGTTAAGAGTCCGACTGGCGAAAGCGATGACCTGTTCCGAGCCTAACCCCGTTTGTTGGGTTAACACAGCTCCCAAACCCATATCACTGGCATCTGTATAAACAATAAATGGCAATTTTAAGTCTGGATGGCCGAGGATGGGTGGAGAGATCAGGTGTTCCTTTGTAGTGATATAGGCCTTTGTCTTGACCTTCAAGTACACCTCTCCACATCTCTCTGAAACTCTAAGTGTTACACCGTCTTGAAGCTCTCAAGGAGACAGATGGACACTTATATATTTTAACAATTATTATGAATTAATGGACACTAATTAATCAGATTGAACTTTCTCTTTAATGTGTGTTAATTCAGATTTGATCAAACAGTATTTTTGTCATTTCAATGATGATTTTACTAAACTGGTATATTTTAAATATGACAAAGTTAAGAGAACATCTCAGAATGATCATGTTTTGAACTGTCTGCTCTAGGCAGAATAAGTGTCGAAAGTTGAAGGAACAATCCTTCGTATTTGTTTGAACTGTTTTTGTTTCAAAGGAAAAGTGCTAGACATAGCTTGCTTTCGGTCTCCCGTCCTTTCTAAAAACAATGAATCAGTTCTCAAAACAAAGTACGGACTTGTGCACATGCACCTGCATCTTCTCACGTATGTTTTCTATGTTTTGTCTACCCTATCATCTGTCACTCAAACTCACTCATTTGCAAAGTCACACCCTCTCTAGGGGTGCAACAACCAATCAGCAGGAAGTATGGGACTAAGTCACACCCCCTTCTTAAGGGGCACTTCCTGGATTTTGGTTTAGAGTTTCGAGGAGTACGAACTGTCAACCTGCTCTCCTCTCTGAAAGCTGGAGACGTCCCGGTCATATGTCAACGACCCACGTCTCAGCGGGGATCATAGTAAAGCCTTACTTTGATCCATTCACTCTCCTTTCTGAAGAATTTGTTTTCTAAAGTTTTATTTTGAAAGTTCAACCAGTGCGATTGGAGTCTGTTCCTGCCGGGAGAAGCGGTTCTTCTCACTCGTCTGAATCAGCTCACACGCGCGGAGGTCATCTGGGCGTGAACTGGACAACACAGTCCGTTAGTGTCCACAAACCTCAACTCTTATCTCCAAGACGTATCGTCAACAGGTAACGAGGCGTTGATTGTGTCCTGAACGTGTGGGAAGCCCAGCTGAGATCCGTATGGGAAAGCTTGCCACCCTGGTTGTTTTCAAAATAATTAACTTCCGTTAACTTAGCTTCCATTCATCTCCTTCCTCCTATTTCTTATTTTTCATAAGTATTTAATCTGTCAAGTTTTGTGCCAACAGTTAAGTTTTAATTGTCTGTTTGTTTTAATTTGAATTCTTGTCAACATAGTTATTAAATCAGAGCTAATATCGATACAAATGTTTATGTAATTTTTGTGATAGTTTCAATAAAAGGTCTATTCTTTTGGTAGACCAACATAAATTGAAGTCTAAGCGTGAAATTACATTACTGGCTAATCACATCGTTAGATTTGTTGATTTATTCTGAAAAAGTTGAGACCCCGTGAACTTGGTGGCAAGTTTGTGCAGATAAAGTCTGCTCAGACTTGCACGTCTAAACTATAGGTAAGTCAGTAAACTGACTAATAACTCCTATATTGTTACATTTATTGGTGGCGCGTACTGGTCTTCTGAAAGATTAAATTGATAAGTTGTTCTTGTAGCGTATTTTTGTTACGGTGTTGTTGGCATTAGTTTTGTATCCTGGTTTTGGTCTTATAAGAATAGTTCTGGCTGGTGGAGTGTCCGGGAGTTGCTGATCGTGGCATTGTCTGGATTATTTTGCCGATAGAATTATTTTGTATTTCACATTTCAACGTCTGTTTGAAGCTGCTGAGTGATAAATGTTTTGTCTGTGCTTGTGAGACGTTTCATTACGTGTCGCACGCTGCATGCATTGTTCATTTTGTGACCGCCGTGTCACCACTGTTTCATTCTATTACATCTGCGATTTATTGTTGAAGGTCTGTTTCACACGTTTGCTGCTCAATTTTACCTAATCTGTTACAACGTGTTGTTTGCCGAGGTTCGGGAAAACCCACTCAGCTGGGACCGGATGTATTCCGGTTCCGTTTGACGTAAAGTCCGTTTGTTGTACACAGTTAGAGTGCTGCCTCCCCTGGGGGCGTGAGAGTTAGCTTGGTTGTGTTTTAGCTCATTGACGGTATTTTCTGCGGTGTAAAAATATGTTTATTTTGTGAATGAAGTGTCTAGAATCTTTGGTTCGGGCTAATGCTAAACGGTACCGACAAGATGGCTGCTTAAAACGCTGTGATTGGTCCATTGTGTGTCGCGTTCAAGAACGTTGGTTTCTGTAGACTCTGGTTGTCAGATTCATTTTTGCACACATTTCTGTTGGTTTATTTGTGTTGTTTAAGTTCTATGCGCGTGATATCGTCGAAGACTGGCTTAACCGCGGTGTTTTGCGATATTTATGACTGTTTTAGAACGTTGAAAAGTCCGTTCCTCGCTAGAGTTCAAAAGACCGCAGGTCCGTGAACGCACCGCTCGAACGGCACGTCGCGCGTGGGCGGCGTTAGGTTTAGAGGACACAATTTCCCATGAACACTTGGGTTTTAGAACTACAGTTCTGTCTTCGCTGTGATTGGTCGATTACGCTGTAAGTGTTGACGCTTGCGCAGTGGGTTTGAAGCCCCGCTCCTCGTCAACTTTCACTTCACAGCTGCTTGTCCCAAACGAGTTTCAGGCTTGTTTGTCCATTACTGTCATTGAAAAGACTGTTTAAACGCGGTGTTTTTGTGATTTTGATGGGTGGATTGAGTCGGTTGCTCTGAAAAACTGCCGATCGCCATGTGACCAGGTCACGTGACACCGATTTTGCCGGTTTTATGAGGACCGACCTTATTTCTTTTAAACGCAGTTTAGAAGGTTTCACAGTTCAACCGATTTTGCTCACATGATTTCGTTTTTGTGAGCCTGGGTTCTGAAGCTGTATCACGTTACGCTTTAGATCTGTCTGATTGATGCTTTTCATCCGTGTTGGGTGTCTGTGTGGGCTGAAAGCTACGGCTGCGCTCACTGGTGATAACAGCGCCTCTATAGCGGTCAGATAGAGAAATTACAGTCGCTGAGATAAACTCACTTCCAGCGCTGTGACCCCTGCTGGTTACATTAGAAGACGCAGTCTTCCTGTAATGTGTACATGTTAACTGTTCCTGTTTTAAACGGGAAACATTTGGAGAATATTGTACTCACAGCACACTTTAATTTGATTTTCACATATAATCAAATGTTGATGGCAGAACGGTTACACAGATTTAATACAGACATGTCTGTTGTTGATAAAATTTGACACTTTTATCATTGATTCTGTGCAAAACAAACTGTCTGTTTTTATTTTTATTTTAAACTGCAAGTTTAAAATATCACACATGAGGCTTCTTTTGTCTTGGTTTTTCACAAAAAATCTCAAAACGACAGCCGTTTTTGTTTGACCTTGTCACAGGTCGACTAATTACTAAACATCACTGACTTATTTCATTTAACATCTTGGATGTTTTCTGAGCAGCTCATACACTTTGCATATTTGCAAGCTGCGATATGAGACCCACTTTA
>JBBPBX010075188.1:5895-17405 GCA_038048925.1 Garcialebias charrua | reverse complement strand
ATACATATATATATATATATATATATAAAACTGTATGTGCATGTTAGCTTATATTACTAGCTTGAAATACTTGCAGTAGTTCATTCAAATTCATCCTGCTGCGTCGTTATATCCACCCATGTTTACTGTCTCTCTTCAGGACTTTGTGAATATTATAATTACTTTTTCACTTTGCATGCTTTTAGTATTGTTTGTTCTTTGATTTTTAGCAAGTCAAATCTGTTCTTCTCATTCTGAGCACTTCATTGTACTGGTACTGTTAACTCTGTGTTAACCTGTATATGACAAATAAACACAACTTGAACTTGCTGGGAGTTCTTCTCAGTTCTTGGTGAACACTGACCATGGATAGCTCAGTCATGGCCCAGAAACACATCAGGAGGTCAGAGGATGCAAACCTGAAAAAACAACAACAACAACAAAAACAATAAGTGTTCATATTTACCTACATAACGTAAAAAAACAAACCGAACTCTTTATGAGAGTTATGCTTTAAAATAAATTAATTACATCTCAGGAAATTAAATGTTTCAATGAAGTGAAATAGTTCTGGTTTCATATTAATTAAAGGAAACTGCAGAGAATATTTCAGAGGTGTAACAGCCCTGAAGTTACTAAGAGTTTACAAACAGATTAGAAAATCTGAATATTATTTTAAAAGTATGTAGTTACAAACTTTTGTTAAATCACTCATCATGACTCCAACATTAAATCTACAAGTGCAGGGTCTGGAGTCGAGTGATAATCGTGTTTCTTACTGAGCTGCAGCTGTTGTGTTCTCCTCGCTGTTCTCTTTGCTTCTTCTCCCAAAGCCCCGGTCATGGAAGTGGAAGGGAGAATTATTTATTATTCCACTCGAACAATGCAGGTACAGCTCCCTTTTAACCACTGTCTTCTTGTTTCTGATGCTGGCTCTTGAATATCCTGAGGTTTAAAACGCCGGTTACAAACCAGAGTGTTAGCTTTAAAGGCTAACTTGGTTAGCCACGAACTGTGGCATTAAATGTAAAAAACTAAGCACTCTATAGAGCTTTGGAGCACACGTCACTATGTGGGGGAGTGTCGGGGGCGTGTCGGGGCGTTCCGGTCTCGACCGCCATCTTTGTTGCCCTCAGAAAAAATAATAATAATTCAGGAGATTTCCATCGTTTTCGCGCTGTATCTTCCGTCACGGTTCTGAAAAGCAGCGCAAAATAAAGTGGACTGTATCCTAATAAGCTTCTCCCAGATGACAAAAAAAAAAACTACATGGAAAAAAATCGGTATAATTGGAAATGTTGCCCATTTGAAATAAATAAATAAATGGAGCAGAGACCTGGGGCCTCATGTATCAACGGTGCGTATGCACAAAAACCTTGCGTACGCCATTTTCCACGCAAAACTCCGTATGTATCAAAACAGAACTGAACGTGGAAATGTGCGCAGCCCCACGGCAACTCCAAGGCTGGCGTACGCACGTTTCTGTGGTTTTGGTTCCATTGGCGACACTTACAGGTGATTCTGAGAAACTGTTCATGATGCGAAAATAATTATTATTCCTACCAAACACACATGATTAACAATTATTACATCCACATGGACACAATTAGATGAGTGGACCTATTGTAATCGCTCGATTTCTTCATTATTATTATTATTATTATTATTATTTTTCCGTCACTTTGCGCGGCTGTTTGGGGCCTTTAACAATATTGACAACAATGGCCTTATGAGGTGCGGTTCGTTTAAATAAGAAGTTGACCAAGCTATACTAACATGCCTAGATAGGTCACTGGGAAGCTCGTTCGCCTTCCGTCCCAAACCTCATGAGTTCAATTCCCGCATGGTACAACGTTCTTTTTTTTAATTCATTCCAGATTTAAAAAACACAAGAAAACTATTTAAAAAACAACAAGAAATCTTCTGCTTCCTTTCATTTCATGTATTGTTTTATTTCTTGTTGTTTTTTTTAAATAGTTTTCTTGTGTTCTTTAAATCTGGAATGAATTAAAAAAAAACGTTGTACCATGTGGGAATCGAACTCATGAGGTTTGGGACGGAAGGCAAACGCGCTTCCCAGTGACCTATCTAGGAATGTTAGTGTAGCTTGGTCAACTTCTCGTTTAAAAGTGTGTGGTTCGTTCGAACCCCCCGAACCCCCCTTGCCTACGCGTGTCAAACAAAACCTTTTTCCGTGCCTCTACCTCACTCAGAAGTGTCTCCAGTTCACAGTCCGTGAAGTTCCTCTTTTTTCCACGTTTCGACATGATTTGCAATAGAGCAATGACGACATTCCTCTGGTGCAGGGCATATTTAAATGAATTTGCATATTTATATGGAGGCGTGTCAAAGGCGGAGTCGGCCACTCTGTCATGTGCGCTCAATTCCACGTTGATTGTGATGTACAAAAGCAATGTGCGTGGATTCCGGCGTACGCACAGTTTGATACATCTGGATTTTTTTGTGCGTACGCCGTTTTCTGGATTTGACCGTACGTCACTTTTCAGTAAGAAGTCCACGCAAGTCTTTGTACATGAGGCCCCTGGAGTAATACTTGCCCAGTCATTTTAGCAGACCTGTGTCAGTGTTTACACCACAAATAATTTTTATAATTACAATTCACTGGGAGAGCTGGTCCAATCTATGAACAGCTGGGTAGATGATTTGGACATTTTTAAATCCCCCAGATTGTAAATACGTTGAAGGTACGTTGTTGGCTCATTAATTTTACATAAATTATTAATATACATGTCTTTCAGAATCAATCAACCTTCTGTATGCTATGAGTATTAGAAATTGTGAACACTTAATTTTTTATAGTATTTTAACTGATTTACAAAGCTCCACGTAGAAAATTACCTTATTTTTAATGACTTGAGCTTGTCTAATGACATGTAGACTTCAAATCTTGATTAGATTATTTTATATATAATATGTATTAAGATGCATATATATTATAGACAAATGTTTCTGTCTTTTCATTCACCATTTTAATTGTGTGTTCACAGGTTCTGCTCTCGGAGTCATGAGGATGATGCATTAAAATACAGCTAGCAGTACAAAATCCAACTCCTGAACATGGAGCATCTCCTGATGGACTCAGTGTGATCGCTGCTGCCTGGAGAAAGTTCCCTCACAAATACAAGACATGCAGCATCCAGCGGCTGTGGAGGCAGGAGATGAAGTTCACCTGAAGAAGCATCGTCCACACTGCACAGGTGCACAATCAAACCACTGTGACCTTGTGTGGACCCAGACATGGCTGGACGTCTACAGAAAGCATGAAGCTTCTTAAAAATATTTCTCAGTTTGTTCTCCAGCTTCAAGGGATACATAATTATGTAAATCATGCTGTTCACTTATATTTGCACATTTTTGTGTAGCAATTTTTCTATAAAATGTATTAACTTACACAATGTTCATCACATTGTTACTAGAAATGTTTAATTACATCAAATGTTTACTTCAAAATGGATCTGTTTCATTTTATGTTTATTTCTTACCTGAAATTCATTCATTCAACTTTTATTTGGACAGGTTAATCCCTGTTAATGAAATTTGTTAATACATCAAATGTTTACTACAAATGTGATCAATTTCATCATGTTTACATGTTAGTGCTGAATTAAATGTTTCATAAATGTTTACCACATTAATTTTTATTAAATGAGAAAAAACAACCACTTGTTATTATTCAACTGTAAAAATATTTCAAAACAACGAGTCCAGCAGCTCCTCTGGGGGAATCCCAAGGCGTTCCCAGGCCAGCCGAGAAACATAGTCCCTCCAGCGTGTCCTGGGTCTTCCTCTGGGTCTCCTCCCGGTGGGACATGCCCGGAACACCTCACCAGGGAGGCGTCCAGGAGGCATCCTAACCAGATGCCCGAGCCACCTCAACTGGCTCCTCTCGATGTGGAGAAGAGGGATTTTAACCTCAGCACATCATTCATGTACACAGTTTCGTTCCACCTCACGTACAACATGTGATGTGAATGACAATAAAGAACCTTGACTCTCACACAGTCTAATATCAAAGCCTCTGTCAGATAACAACGTCCTTCTGTTATGAGCTTGTCACCTCCATCCCTTGAAGAGAAAAAGACACAGGTATTAGACAGAGTTTTGTGTGACACATTAAACAATGATGACAAAACAAGGAAGTCCTATTTAATACTTTAAATTTACTTTTTCCAGCTGGTTTTTATTCAGCTCTGACCTGTTCTGTAACAGATGACTACTACCTTTCTGTTTGTGCATGAAGAAATTGTTTTATATGGTACTACCTGAGCAACATTGACGGTGTATTTGTAGTTTTTTGCTGCTGGTCCCTGCTCCTCCATCTGCAGCTTCACTGAGCTCTTCTGGAGTTTCCATCCATTTCATATGAAGTTTTGCCTTGACAAGGACGTATCAGAACACAGATCAGTATTAACAGTAACAGTGACAACACTACAAACTTTAAACAGTTTATTTCACAATAACACAGCTGTCCACTCTGTCTAAAATCAGACAACGTTATATAAAAAATATAAACCCAACCATAGGCTGACCCACTTCTATGAACTAAACACCCGGACAAAATCGTGGCAAAAATTATGGCACAACTCCAACAAAACGAATTTATACTACTGTTTACATTCACTGTTTACATTTATTACTACTGTTTACATTCATTACTACTGTTTACATTTATTACTACTGTTTACATTCAATACTACTGTTTACATTTATTACTACTGTTTACATTTACACTACTTTTTATATCTACACTACTGCTGATATATATATTTTTTTACTAGCCTTACTGTATATGCCACTTTACCTCTATACCAATATCAACTACCTCATACATATACTGTGTACATAAACTTCATATGCTGCTTTGTCACTCTATTACAAATGTCAATGCCAGAACTTTCATTTTATTTTATAGATATACTTTTTACACTTTTTTACACTTTTATACTACTATGAAAAAACTCAGGACAGTATTACACTTTTATTATTTCATTTTATGCTTATGTTTATTAAATGTTTCAGTGTTTTAGTGTTTAAATGTTTACTGTTGCACCGAGGGACGGAGAGAAATGCAATTTCAATCCTGTGTATGTCCTGTACATATTGCAGTTTTGACAATAAAGTTGACTTTGACTTGACTTTGACTTATACACTCACCAGTGTCTGGAACAAACTACAGTAGCAGTTATTTTGGGACATGGAGAAATTGTTTTTTATGGTACTACCTGAGCAACATTGACGGTGTATTTGTAGCTGCTGGTCCCTGCTCCTCCATCTGCAGCCTGACTGAGCTCTTCTGGAGTTTAATTCATTTCATATGAAGTTTTGCCTTGATAAGGATAGATCAGAACACAGATCAGTATTAACAGTAACAGTGACAACACACTAGAAACTTTAAACAGTTTATTTCACAATAACACAGCTGTCCACTTTGTCTAAAATCCGACAATGTTATATAAAAAAATATAAACCCAACCTAAACTAGGCTGACCCACTTCTATTTACTAAACACCCGGACAAAATCGTTTTTGTTAGGTCCGACACATGAGCTCCCTCCCGCTGCTTCCAGCAGCAAACAGGAAACAGTAAGTCAGTTTTCTATCTACTTTCAGGTCGTGTGACCGGACATTACATCCAATAACACAGCATGTTTAGGGATGTCCCGATCCGATCACGTGATCGGAAATCGGTCCCGATCACGTGATTTCCGACTCAACTTGAATCGGGCGTTACACACCGATCAGGGATCGGATATATATGTGTATATTTATTCTAAACACAAACGGGAATATTATATTAACTGTATGTTGTGTTACAGCGTCAAATTGTCTCGGAACTTAACATGCACAATATTTTTGCAGCAGTGCCTGCCGTAAAGCAGTGACTGTCGTAAAAAAAGAAGCGGAACGCGGCATTAGCTTGAAGTGGAGGCAGCGATGTCTGTCGTGTGGAGATATTTTAAAGTGGATGACAAAGATATTGCGTTTGCAAACTGTGAGATATGTAAAGTTTGTCAGGAGGAGGTAAGGAAACGGCTGCATTTAACACAACAAACCTATTAGGCACATCAGAAACAAACACCCGACACAATACACAGAGTTTAACCAGACAACCCAGCCGAAGACGAGCCAGCTCACGCTGCAAGATACTTTATATTTATATTTATCTCATAAAGAAAAACATACACTTCCTTCTGTGAAGCCACAGGATGAGAGTTAAGGAGTGCTGTTCAGAAAAGCATGTTACTAGCCTTATTTTATAAAACTGACACTTCTCAGGTTCTGGTCAGGTTGTGGTCAGGATGTGGTCATGTTCTGGTCATGTTCTGGTCAGGTTCTGGTCATGTTCTGGTCAGGTTCTGGTCATGTTCTGGTCATGTTCTGGTCAGGTTCTGGTCATGTTCTGGTCATGTTCTGGTCATGTTCTGGTCATGTTCTGGTCATGTTCTGGTCAGGTTCTGGTCATGTTCTGGTCATGTTCTGGTCAGGTTCTGGTCATGTTCTGGTCATGTTCTGGTCATGTTCTGGTCATGTTCTGGTCATGTTCTGGTCATGTTCTGGTCATGTTCTGGTCATGTTCTGGTCATGTTCTGGTCATGTTCTGGTCAGGTTCTGGTCATGTTCTGGTCATGTTCTGGTCATGTTCTGGTCATGTTCTGGTCATGTTCTGGTCAGGTTCTGGTCATGTTCTGGTCATGTTCTGGTCATGTTCTGGTCATGTTCTGGTCAGGTTCTGGTCAGGTTCTGGTCATGTTCTGGTCATGTTCTGGTCAGGTTCTGGTCATGTTCTAGTCAGGTTCTGGTCATGTTCAGGTCAGGTTCTGGTCAGGTTCTGGTCATGTTCTGGTCATGTTCTGGTCATGTTCTAGTCAGGTTCTGGTAATGTTCTAGTCAGGTTCTGGTCAGGTTCTGGTCATGTTATGGTCATGTTATGGTATTTTAAGTTGAGCTGCTTATTTTAAATTAGACATTTTTATTTCATACTGTTGCACTAAACTTCAATGTGAAGAATTTTATTTTAAATCTTATTACTTGATTGTTCAATCTACCTCACAGAAGTACTCTGTTAAATGTTAAGGTAAATAAAATAAAAATTAAGGGACATCTGGATCTGTTTCTTTTTTTTTCCCTTCATTTTAAAAATTTATTTTAGAAGTATCGGATCGGGACTCGATATCGGCCAATCCTCAAATTAAAGGACTCGGACTCGGGGTTAGAAAAACCTGATCGGGACATCCCTAGTTTAGACCATTGCAAAACTGTTACAACCTTCTTAGATTCTAACAAAAAAACGAGAGACGAGCTTCTTTTAGTAGGGCTTCAAAAATTGTGATTTCTTTCCCACAATGCTGTGCGCCGCTTTGCGCCGCAGACCAGTGGCGTCACGCTCCAAAGCTCTATAGTCCCTGCTATTCACTGGACACAACGGCACACAACAAAACTCACTTGTTGTACCAGTAGCTCGCAGATAATTTACCTTTTATGTATTTTACATGGTCTCTAGTTCTAGAAGCTACCGCTAACAACACCAGCAGTAGATGAGAGTAGTAGTAGTTTCTTTATTTCAGATACAAAACAAGATCCATATATGTATATAAAAAGAGTAAAACATAAAAAAGATTAAAAAGCTTTCCTATAAAAAAATAAAATAAGAATAAAAGACTAAAAAGCTTTCCTATAGAGGCTCATCCGCCAATGAGTCCCCAAAATAGAAAAATATCTCACAGAGCTTAGTCCAGGGTTGGTCAGTGTAGTGATGATGCAGTTTTCAGATACAGACAATCTACACATGCATCTATACATGAGGTTACGCAGCACCGCTTGGCAGGTAGGCACACCTGCATCTGCAAACATTTTGCTCGCACTGCTCCAACGAGGTACCCTCAGCATCATCCGAAGACCATCATTATATGCCACAGTTAGTCTATACATGCTGCTCTTTTTATAACGTCTCCACAGGTGAGCGGTGTACAAAGGAGTGCAGTAGGCCTTAAAGAGTTGGATCTTAACAGATGCTGAGCACATACCAAACCTACGGATCAGCGTGTTAGCTTGACCATAGAGAGCCGGAAGTGAAGCGTACGGGTCACATTTTAATGGAAGTACGTCACCACTACCCGTGGCATATAGCCTATTACCCGATGAAGGCTGTTTTAATGCTGCTGCTATCGGTCTTTTCATCAAGCTGCGTTTTTTTTTTCTTGTAGAAGAGACGTTCACATTCGGATGATGTCGTTTCAAGTGCTTTAACAAGTTAGACGTGTTGCCTGCTGCAAATCCACTCTCTGTGAAACAACGTCAACACACAGCTTTGTATTTATTCACATCACATACAAGAAAGCCATAATGTTCCCTAACAGGAGATGCTAGGCTGCTAATGCTACGCTTGCTGCAAGATAATAGTGCCGTGCTGAAACACGCTTAAGAATTTTAGTTCTGCGGTGCATAATCAGAGAGTCAGTCAGAGTCAGAGAGTCTTTATTGTCATTTGCACCGCATGTGGTACATGAGATGAAAACGAGATTATGTACACGAGGTCCCAGTTACATCCAACAACAAATGAAAGAGAAAAACAGTAATAACATCGAGAACTAACTAAGAAAAACATCAACTAGTAATACACTAAGCCTAATATAGTGGGAATAAACAGCAGCACGAACATGAGTTTGTATGAGCAGATGGTCACAGATGAACACAGATGAACACAGCAACAAGAAAACATATCAGCATCACCATGATGTGATATTTTGCAGTGTTTATTTTAATTTTATTTTTATTTATTCATGAGTCTAACAGCCTCAGGGTAGAAGCTGTTCCTCAGTCTAGTGGTTCTACACTTGATGCTCCTCAACCTCCGTCCTGAGGGGAGTGGGGCAAAGAGTGAGTGTGCTGGATGAGTGAGGTCTTTCATGATACAGGTGGCTCTTTTCCTGCATCTAGAGGTGTAAATGTCTGTGATGGTGGGGAGACTGACTCCAACAGACTTCTGTGCAGCCTTCACCACTCTCTGCAGAGCTTTCCTCTCTTCAACTGTGCAGCCTCCATGCCACACGTTGATGCTGGAGCACAGGATGCTCTCCACTGCACACCTGTAGAACGAGGTGAGAACTGGGCTGCTCAGACCGGCTCGTCTCAGCCGTCTGAGGAAGTAGAGTCTCTGATGACCTTTCTTGATCAGGCTGGTGGTGTTGTTGCTCCAGCTGAGGTTATCATTCATGTGTACACCCAAGTATTTGTAGCTGGAGACCACTTCCACTGCAGACCCACCTATTATCAGTGGGGCATGGGTGTGTTTGTTCCTTCTGAAGTCCACAATCATCTCCTTTGTCTTCTTCACATTCATGTGAAGATTATTCTCTTTGCACCAGCTCTCCAGGTGTTCCACCTCCTGTCTGTAGCTGGACTCATCATTGTTTGTGATGCATCCCACCACCGCTGTATCATCTGCAAACTTAACAATATGACAGCCTGGAAGTGTGGCTGTACAATCATATGTGAGCAGAGTGAACAGAAGGGGGCTCAGCACACATCCCTGAGGAGAGCCAGTGCTGAGGGTTATGGTGGAGGAGGAGATCTCGTTAATATCTCGTTAATAAAATTTAATGAGTGAAAAAATGACCGAAACAGTACGCAGGTGGACTGACCTGAACGTGCCATACCAAAATGGTTTGGTACACCCACGTGTACCGTTACACCCCTAATACACACACACACACACACACACACACATACATATATATACAGTATATATATATATATATATATATATATATATATATATATATATATATATATATATATATATATATATATATATATATATATATATACAGGTAGTCCCCGATTTACGAGCGAGATCCGTTACAACGAGGCGCTCGTAAACCGGAAATCTCGTAATTTGGAACGGCCGCCATTTCTCTCGTAAATCCGGAATTTCGCTCGTAAATTGGAACGGTTTTCGCTAGCGCGACTACAAACACTCTATTTTCATCCAAAAACTGCTTATGAGTGCATAAAAATGATCGGAAACGTGTGTCCATATGCTTAGCTAACTAACTGTGGTGAAAAAACACATGAAAACTCAGTATTTTTTTCGTTTTTTCCAAAAATTCGCCAGCTCGTAAGTCTGGAACCTCGTAGATCAGAGCGCTCGTAAATCGGGGACTACCTGTATACAGGTATATGTATATATATATATATATATATATATATATAAAGAGTGCCTTTTGTATCTGAGTTATTTTGATGGAATGATCGATGTCTGATATTTAACTTTATCACTAATATTGGCCGATACCAATATCATGCCGATAATATCGTGCATCCCTACCTACGCACATTTGCTCCGGTCCATACAGAATCTGCTGATGTTTGCCCGGATCCTGTTCTTTATGAAAAACTCCATTTTAACTGTCTGTCCTCAACAGCATTGTGGGGTGTAAAATAATGTAAAGTCATAATGTTGTTGATTCTGTTTTAGATTATTTGACTGTTTACAAACCTTTTGTTGCTTTTTACAATACATTTTAGCTCTATGTGTTTGTGACAGAGATCAGGAAAAGTGAAAGAGAGAGAGCCCACATCACTCCCATAAAGGACCCGACTCTTGCTGAGTCGAGTGCTACACAGTTTCATTTATTTGATAAAGCTTCATTTGGTGTGATTTAAAATCTCCCCTTCATCAGGCCTGGTTCCCCTAAAGCACAGCCTCAGCGCCATGCCAAAATGCCTCATCAGCTGAAAACATGCACACAAACACACTTGGGTGAACACACACACAAATACACACACACAAGCAAAGTGATGCATGAGGACATTTTTTCCACAGGAACACTTAGGTGGAGGGATTTAAACCTGTGTAGGTGGTTTTGTGGAGGGTTTGGGTTTATGTATACGAACAGAAAAGGAATTTTAAACAGGTAAATTAGCTTGATGAAAGCATTTAGTGGCACACACACACATGCAACACTGACCTGAGTAAGGGTTGCTTAGACAAACTATATATGCGAAAGGATAACAATTGCCTCTTCAGGAAGGGAAACTACAAATAACTTACTGGACGGCTTTATGAGCTTTAAATTTAAAAAGAGACATAAAAAAAAAGTTTTCTAACAAGTAGGTGCAATGTTTGGGTGACATTTGGACAGATGTGGCTGAGTGGTTAGAGTAGTCGTTCTTCAATGGGAGAGTTGAAGGTTTGATTCCACCAGCAGTCACATGTCAACGTGTCCCTGGGCAAGACACTGAACTGTCTTTGATGTGTCCATCAGTGTATGAATGTGATAAAGCACTGATTAGTCTCTTTAGAATGATTTGTTCGATTATCTTTGTAGATCCAGTAGAGTGCTGTATGGTTAAATGAGGACACAGATTGTGTTGTCAAGTGCTTTGAGTATCTTGATAAGATAGAAAGGTGCTATATACGTACAGGTCACTGTCACTTTGCTGGCAGTCACATTTAATCATAGAGGTGCACATGCAGCCCACATAGTGAGGTGAGAAAAAAATAATAAT
>JBBPBX010075187.1:0-17405 GCA_038048925.1 Garcialebias charrua | reverse complement strand
TATTGTTTATGTTAAGTACGGCCAAAGAATGAAGGCATTTAAAAAAAAAAAATTATGTGAAGTACAGACCCAAGTGAGCTGTGTACTTTTATAGATTTGTTTGTGTATTTTGTGTTGCCACCAGTTGATAAGTTCCGTAATGTAAAGCTTTTTTTTTAAGTTACCAAAGGTGGAATTCTCAATTTTATGTGTTATGCTGTTCCTTTAAATTGTGTTAAATAAACAGGATAAAGGTAAAATTTATGGAGTGATTTGTAAAACTTAATCCAACTGTTTGTAGGATTTTAAAGCTGCGGATGGTCAAAGTATTTCCCTAGATTTGTTTGCCTCAACGCAATTTTAAAGTAGATTCATTATACTTTTTATATGCATAGCATGAACAAGCAGCATGTAAAGTGACTAAAATAAGTTAAATATAATAGCCTAATTAGAATAAGCTAAATACAGTAAGTTATTGACGTCAGATAGACGTCTAATGTAGACGCCTTTTAGACGTCAGGAATATAGACGTCTAATGTAGACGCCTTTTAGACGTCAGGAATATAGACGTCTTTTAGACGTCGGGGAAAAGACGTCATCTGGCGTAACGTTTTCGACCTTCCAGGGACCTGATTTCGACGTCCAGAAATGACCTGAAAAAGACGTCGTATAGACGTCACCTTGCTCAGTGGGAATGAAGGAAAAAAGTTAATTTCTTACTGGGAGCTGGTCATTTCTTCCTCCGTCTGTTAGCATGTTAGCTAGTGCACCTCCGAGCTCTGCAGCTTGCTTCATGAGGTCCACAGCGTTTACAGCAACGTCTGTTAGCATGTTAGCTTGTTGCTAGCATGTTAGCTCGTTGCTCAGCTGTCCTCTGCTCCTCCTGTATTTCTACGCGCGGTCCAGAGGTTTGCCTGCTCTGTAAGTTTTCACTGAGCACATCAGTGAAAACCCCCTCCTGCAAGTTTCAAGCTCCCCTAAGTCTCGTTTCCAGCTCCCCCCTTCCCTCCTGTAAGTTTCAAGCTCCCATAAGTTTCGTTTCAGTACCGTATTTTCTGCTGTAAAGTCGCATAAATGGCGTAACTCGAAGCAATGCTTTTCAACGGGAGCGCATTCGTAAAGTCGAATCACCGTAAGTCGAGGACTACCTGTATTTGGTTCGATGGACTGGATTCATTTCTGAAAGCTCACCTCTTAACTGGACATGGGCGCTTTACTTGCGATTTATGAACTGTTTTGAGTTGTGTTCACTTACACCATTTTCACATTACAGACCATCTTAATGTGTCAGCGACAGCAATAAAAGTTAGCTTTTTAGCATTAGCTTTCACTATTTGTTTTAATCCGTTTGGCGGTTTAGTGTTAGCAAAGCTATTTTTTGTTAGCACCTTAGCAGTTAGCAAAGCTAACTTTTTGGTAAACTGTGCCCACAAATGGTAATTGGGGGCTGAACTGTTCAGTGTGTTGAATTGGGTCTTTAATTTGTTTTGTTTTGCTGCTTATGCATCTGTAATGATTTAAATCATTGGACGTGTATTGATACATAGTACTGGTGATAGAGAAACACCACCTGAACAGAGATAGGTCTATGACTATGGGGTGCCGTTTGTAAAATTACACACCGGTACTCAAAAAATTAAAAATTAAAGTTGTTTTTTTAATCAAAGTTACATTTTCACCATGTCATTCATACATTTATAAATGTCACAATTCCAAACTAAATAATTAATTTGCAAGCTAAATACTTAGTTTACAATCTAAATACTTGACTTGCAAGCTGAACATTTAGTTCTTTCTAAATATTTAGTTTGCAAACTAAATACTTATTTGCAAGATAAATGTTTAATTTACAAACTAAATCATTAACTTGCAAGTTAAATATTTAGTTAGTGACTTAAATATTTAGGTGTAAATTAAATATTTAATTGCCAAGCCAAATATGTATTTTCAAAACTCAACATTAATTTTCAAACTAAATTTTTATTGTCCAAGTTAAATATTTAATTTCCAAACTAAACATTTAATTATGAAGCTAAACATTTAATTCCCAAACTATCTATTCAATTAGCTTACTAAATATTTAGCTCAAACCGAAATATTTATTTTCAACGCTAAACATTTAATTTCAAATATAAATGTTTAATTTAATAACTATATATTTATCTCAGATCTAAATATTTATTCTCCAAACTAAGCATTTAATTTCCAAAATAAATATGTAATTTGCTAGCTAACTTGCACATTAAATATTTAGTTTGTAAATTAAACATTTAGCTTGGACATAAACGTTTGGTTTGTAAACTCAATATTTAGTGTGGAATTAAATATTTATCTTGCTAACTAAATATTTATCTTGCGAGTTAAGTATTTAGTTTGTAAATTAAATATTTAGCTTATAAATTAAATATTTAGTTTAGAACTATGACATTTATAAATGTATGAATGACATGGTGAAAATATGACTTTGGAAAAAAAAGGGTTTCCTTTCCTAATGGAAGGCTAAATAAACCAAAATATTGATGTAAATTTTTGACGGCGTAACTTTACAAATTGCATCCCATATACGACATTGATCCTCCAGGGAAAATTAAGGGTGAGTAAAAAAAACTACAGTTAATTTTAAAATGTTATGTTTTTATAATGCTTCAGGTGGAAACAACAGGGGTATAAAACTGCTGAAATTTTAAACCCAAGGGCAGCCAAAGTATGAAGCCAATGGGCTTTGTTGGTGTAATATGTCAATGCAGCCATTTTATTTTGCTTAAAACCACTACACTCTGACAGCCTTCAGAAATACTAATTTCATATGATTTAAGGCTTTGTCCTATCTCCATTCCACAACTGGCTCAGCAGTTATCCGCTCCAACATTTATACTGAATACGGCCCACATACATGTTCTAATTCAATACCTCAGCTAGCATGGGTTTGCAATAATTTATTTTTATACAACAAGTTGAAGCAAACACAAAAGTGTTTAATTGAAAACATGATTGACCTTTGAAAACTCATTAGGAACAATGTTGTTGTTTCTTAGCAAAGCTCCAAAGATGGTTGAAGCTAGTTTCACTGAGCCACAGCTGTAGGTTTTTATTTTTATTTAATTTGTTTCGATTTCTCATCAAACTGAGCAAACTTTTGTATGACAGATTTAGTGCCAGTCATTGTCTAAATACTCCCAAGGTTTAACTAGGTGTTTATCTGTTGCGCTGTTTCCCCCCTTCATTTCATCAGCTCACTTATTTCCTCTTATTTTGATCAAACTCTTGGGGATTTCTTTGTGCCTTGACAGACGTTTCAAATATCCAGCTGTTATTGATGCAATTCGCATGAGTGAAGCTAAACATCTTCAGAGTCCAGGCAGATTTGGACTCTGTTCATTGTGTTTGCTGATGCTTTGGGGTGATGAATACACATCATGACCTCAGCCATGTCCAACAGCAGTCGTTCTTCTTTGGATTAACTTTCAAACAACTGGAAAAAAAAATGCATTCTGAGCTGCTTGTACTCCTTCGAGTCTCCCACTCTCCGTCTGTGATCCGGTGGTTGACTTGTATTCCTTCCCCTGCCCTCAGCCCAATCAGCGGCACTGGCTTTGGCTGCTAATTGAAATGGGCAGGAGGTCTAATTTTAATGTGCAGCAGATGGTTGGGGGCATTCCTTCACCAAACCAGACGAGGGCTGCCACTGCGCCGCACAACGCTTTGCCCTGGAGTAAAGTCGACCACCGCAGTGACCGGCACCGTCACCTCGAGGTTCAATCAGTTCGCATCATCAGCTGCACTTAACGAAAATGAAGCGCCTCGTAGCAGATTTTGTTCCCTAAACGCCAAAACGCTCTCTCGTGCGTGGATACAAACATGCAATCTGGAATGTATTTGTCTTGTAGAAGCAAAACGGTGGGAAAAAAGTGAAGGTCTCACTCTCTCAGTGGACCGAAGCATCGCTAGATGGCAGTGTTGAGCCACACAGAGCCTTGCACTCCCCTGAAGAAATAATAAAGACACAAATCAATGGCCATAATTTGGACAGAGCCTCAGCCTGGGTTAGAGTTAAAATATCCCCTGGTTTCTAAAACTGTATTGGAGAATAAACACAGTAGGCACTAAATCACAACAGACAGAGCAGGGAGGACATCAAGAAATAGGAGGAAACAGAACAATATGTGGAAAGAGAGGCGAAGAACTTAAGAAAAAAGGATAAAATCATAAAAAACGAACGTAATAACACAGAGATGGGGCGCATTGCCTCTCACAATGGCTACTATCAACAGCTATCAAGTGCAACAGAGTGTGTTTCACACGTGTGTGCGTGCATGCGCGCCACATTTTATGCTTGCATGGTGCTTCGCTTACTGCTTTCAGATGGCTCCCCCGAGTGCAGCCTGAGTGCTACGAGGAAGATTATGAGTGAGATAGAAAGCACACATGAATCTGGGCTTTGTTGTGAGGCAGATGATAAAAGATGGAACTCTTTGTCCGGGTGGATAAGTGTATGTTTCTGGGAGTAAATGACTGAAAACAGAAAACAGCCATTTGGGCTGCGAGTGCGACAGTAGCTCTTTGTACGAAGACCTTAAGACTTGTGAGCAAGTGTGTTTATACGTTTTGGTCCAAACGTCTGAGAGCACGGAGTAATTTGGAGCCGTCTCTGTGGATGTTTTGCTTGTGTGTTTAATTATTCCGAGAGCAGATAAAAGTTTGACAGACCGGGATAAGTGTTTCTTCATTGGCTACAAAGACAGTTTGTGGGAGGGAAGGGGTGGGGTGTTCTATGTGTTCTGTTTTGTTTTTTGTTTAAAACCAAATAATGAATTCAAATACTTTGTTTACAAATATAGAAGATAGTTTGTGGCTGAAACAACGCTGGAACAGTGTCCGGCGAAGTTAAGACCGGTCCTCTGGATGGTTTGCGTTGAAATGTTTCGTCTTTCAGCCAAGACCTCTTAAGTCCGAGGACCTTAGTTGGTCAACCAGTCTGGCTACGTTCACACTGCAGGCAAATCCAACCCAAATCTGATTTTTTTGCCCCTTCTGACCCATATCCGATTTTTTTATGAGAGTCTGAACGCACCAAATCCGATGTTTTCAAATCCGACCCAGGCCGTTTCAGTATGTGGTTTTAAATCAGATATATATCTGATGTTTTCAAAGCGACTGCAGTCTGAACGCTCATGTGATTTACATCTGACTTTTTCAGAACTGTGCGGCTCATTTAATTGAGCCCACGCGTGTTTCTACAGACAGAGGGGACAGCAGCAGCTCAGAGCGGGGTGGGGGCTAGTGGGGGGACGAGCTCTCCGACGCACACACTACTGGCTTGCTTTCTTCTCAGTTTTTGCCTTTCATCTTTTGGATGTTTAGCTCTCCCCGATTGGAGAACAACTTCAAAATTACGAACACACACTGAAAACTGTCGCGCGCGTCCATGTTTACTTCCTCAAACACATTGTGCTGCGTCAGCAGTGTTGACAGATCTCGGGACAAAAACAAGCAACCAGCCCCATGAAAACAAGCCCAAACAAGCAATTCGCAGCCTGCGTGTCACGTCACGCAAGCTGAGACATGAGCCGCAACGCGCAGCGCGGATCCAAAAGAGAAATGGAGCAGAACACAACTGAAGCTCAATTTTTTATATTTCATCACATCTACAGCTGCACTGATCAGCGCTATGTTTTCTTCTGTGCATGCGGGTCACTTCTGCAACGTAGAGCGTTCACACTGGAGTCATGCCAGGTCTGATGCTGGTCGCATTTAAAATGTAGTGTGAACCTTCACACCAAAAGATCTGATAAAAAAAAAAAAAATCGGAATTGAGCATTAAGACCTGCAGTGTGAACGTAGCCTCTGATGGTGCTAAGATGGTTTTTGGAGTCCGCTCTCTCCCCCCGAAACAAAAAGAAACCGTCTAGAGCAGGGGTGTCAAACTCATTTTGATCTGGGGGCCGCATACAACTTAATCTGATCTCAAGGGGGCTAGACCAGTAAACCCATTCCAAAATTACATAGAACGAACAGTAAGTCCATTATTTTCTTTGTATTAGTGCGAAGAAGAAATAAATTATAAAAATCTTTACATTCAATTAATTGTCCTTTTACACTTTTACTCAGTTTAACATTTATTTAAGTGCATTACACATAAAAAAAACTGATCACAGTGCACAAATGTTAAAACATTTAGTCAACAGTTGACTAAATGTTCTTATAAGTTCATATAAGAACATTTAGTCAACTGTTTGTTGACTAAAAGCTGGATATTTTTTAAAAGTTTGTTGACTCTCAGCAAGCAGGTCCCCAGTTCAAATCCCGGTCGGGGGCCTTTCTGGGTGGAGTTTGCATGTTCTCTCCGTGCATGCGTGGGTTTTCTCCGGGTGCTCCGGTTTCCTCCCACAGTCCAAAAACATGCATGTTAGGCTGATTTGTAACTCTAAATTAACCCTGGGTGTGAGTGAAACAGGTCCCTCTTGTAAATGAGTCCCCGTGGCTCAATGAGGCTAGCCTGTATAAATAAAGGTTGAATGAAAATGTTCTTATATGTTCACCTCCGTGAACATGTGGTAAATGGTAATGGTAAATGGAGCTTATTTATATAGCACTTTCTAGCCCCCTATGAGGGGCCCCAAAGCACTTTACAATACCAACCATCCACCCATTCATACACACATTCATACACCGGTAGCGGCAGACTGCCATGCAAGGCGCCATCCAGTCCTACCGGGAGCAACTCGGGGTTAAGTGTCTTGCCCAGGGACACAACGACACATGATGTGGGGAACCGGGATTCGAACCTCCAACCTTCCGATCGGGGACGACTGCCATTACCACTACGCCACGGCCGCCCGTTTAAGACTGGTCCTCTGGATGGTTTGCATTGAAAATGTTTCGTCTTTAAGCCAAGACTTCTTCAGTCTGAGGACCTTACGTAGTTGGTCAACCAGTTTGATGGAGCTAAGAAGTGATAAGAAGAAGTCAATTTTTCTTGAAAAATCTTACACTCTGTGTCCACTTTTCTCTTTTTTGAAAAGGACATTCTGCTGTTGAGGGTGCCCGACAGGCCGTTGCAAGAAAAAAGTGGGTAAAGGGAATCAATTGAACTCGGACAACGGAACCGACTCAAACACAGTGCCTCCAGGTCCTAGAGGCACTGTGTTTTAGTCTAGGACAACATATGGAGCTTAAATGGAGCTTTCCAACTCCCTTTGAGGGGCCCCAAAGCGCTTCACAGTACCAACCATCCACCCATTCATATACACATTCATACAACGGTAGCGGTAGACTGCCTTGCAAGGCGCTGTCTGTCCTACCGGGAGCAACTCGGGGTTAAGTGTCTTGCCCAGGTACACAACGAGGTATGCCGTGACCGGGGATCGAACCCGAGACCTTCTGGTCCTGAGCCGGCTGCCCTGCCTTTACACCATCTCGGCCCACGGACTTAACCATAGCGCCTCTAGCGGACAACATAGGAACTGCACTTTTTTAAAAATAGAAAATAACGTTTTTTGTTTTTTTTAAATACCGTAATTCAGATTTATCCTCGGGCGGACTAAACCCCCTGGCGGTCCGGATCTGGCCCGCGGGCCGTACATTTGACACCCCTGGTCTAGAGGACCTGACTTGACTTTGTTGGATTTATCTACCTGGATTATTGAGCATGAACATCGAATGGGGGCCAAGATGGTGTAGAGGCAGTGAAGCCGACTCAGGACCCTTAAGTCCCACATTCGATCCCCAGTCATTGCACACATCGTGTTGCCTCTGAACAGGACACCCCAGCTCCCCAGGTGGCTTCAATAGTTGCCCACTGCTCCACCTGAGTGTATCCCAGGTGCGATGGGTTAAATGCAGAGAGCCAATTTCGCCATTGTATGGGAACATACAGTACAATGGTGACAACACATAACACTTTATTATTATATGTTGAATCATTTTGGCCATGACTGCCTCAAACAAGGTCAGTGGGAGAAAGGGCAGACTCCAGAAACCATCGTAGCACCGTCAAACTGGTTGACCCACAATGTGAAGGTGCTATTAAGAATGAGTTTGTTGTGGCTCCCCGGACTGATGAAGCCTTTTGGATGAAAGAAAAAACATTTCAACTTAAAGAAACTGTCCAGAGGACAAGAATGTTCATACTCAATAATCCAATGTCCAGAGGACCTGACTTAAGTTTGTTGGATTTTTTTACTTGGATTATTGAGCATGAACTTTGATGAAACTTCTGGATTTAATTTATTTTTAGTATGTGGTATATATGTACAACTGCCACTGTTATCTCCAAGTAGAAACAGTTCCCTTTCAGTCATGTCTCTCGGTGCAACATATGCTATGGGAATTGCACCCCGCGCGATTACCTGAAGGAATACATTCACGCCTTTACGGCAGGGGCGTCAGCGTCGTGCCAGAGGACCCGCCCTCTGGGTACTTAAGCCGCTGATGCCCATTCATCAATCTCTTATTGCCCTTCACCTCGCTTAAACCTGAACTCTCTCTCTCTCTTCGCGGGACTTCTCTGCTGCTTCATCGCTCGATAAGAGGTGAGCTTGCTCCCTACACAGAGCACGCAGAGAATTATTCCTGTGTACTGCTGGGCTAGCGAAAGCTAGTCCGGCACATTTTTCTTTAACCCCAAAGTTTTTTCTTCTCCTCTTTCCGCAGACTGCTTCGCTTGACGGCGCTAACTGCGGCACACCGCTACCTTTGCTAATTCGTAGCAGGCTAGCCAGCGAAAGCGACACTACGGAGGAGACGTCTCAAATAAAGAGAAAAAAGATCTTGGAAGGACTCGCTCGTCTTATCTCGGACATGCCTCTGGAGAAAGGAAAGCGAAAGATAAGACTTCCAAAAAAGACCAGCAGAGCGACGAGCCCACCCTCGCGCTCCTGCCCTAGCGGATGCGGTTTTTCCCTCTCAGCGACGGACACCCACGAGGCCTGTCCCTTCTGCTTGGGGATGTTGCACGTGAACATGGCGCTGGACGTACCCGAGTCTTGCCCACACTGCAGCCAGATGCTGGAGGCGGTGAGGAGGCACCGGGCAGACTTTGTCACCAAGGCCATGGGGGCTGCTGCGGCACCAGCAGACCCGGACACTACTGAGCCTCTCACTTCCACGCCGGAGCTCGAGAGCATGGCTCTGGACGACAGCACCCGAGTCGAATGGGGCAACAACCCAGATATGCTGGCCCCCATGGTGGACTTAACAGTCGAATTTGACACTTGAGGCATGATGAACGAGGACGAGATCTCGATTTCAGCCTCAGGTGAATTTTCTGCGGACGACACCGACGTCGTATACGGGGAACGGATACGGGGATACGAGGATACGGGGAACCTCTCCCGCATCCCGGTGCCTGTGCTCCCGGAAACTGACTTTTCCATCCCTGCTCTGTTCGACTTGTGTCACAGAGCAGCGAACACACTGCAGATCCCATGGCCGGAGCCTCCACCTCATCAACAAGTCACGAGGTTGGCAGGAAATTATTTTTACTCAAAGCAGCAGGCCGCCACGAGGCAAAGGATGCCCGTCTTTCCGGACTTCCTCACAGAACTGACTCGCACCTGGTCTCAGCCCAGAGCTCCCATGCTACTGCCGCTCTCGCAGTTTCTCGACGTGGACGGGATGGATGAAGTGGGAATAGCCAACGTGCCTCAAATTGAGGACACGCTGGCGTCTCATCTGGCTCCCAAGTCATCCGGGACAAAACCAACTCTCCCCAGCAAGGCCTGTCGAGCTTCGGCTTCTCTGCTCGAGAAATGCTACAGGGCTCAGGGTCTCGCGGCACGCGCAATGAACGCGTCCGCAATGATGCAAGCCTACCTGGCTGAAAAACTACAGGAGCTCCAGGTAACGACAGACAAGCAAGCTGCCGCGGAGCTGCTGGATGAAGCCCGCAGGGCAACAGACTTTGTGCTCCGCATGATGGGGACAGCAGCTGTTGCACAAGGCAGAGGAATGGCGGAGGTGGTCATCGCAATACGCCATCTGTGGATGACCTTAACTGACCTCCCGGAGGGACAGAAAGTTCCTTTTCTCCACCATTCGATAGAACCGACGGGACTTTTTGGAAAAGCGCTGGATCGAATTCAGACCAGGCTGGACCAGAGGCGCAAACAGGCTGAAGCTCTCCGAGTGGGCATCCCCAGGAGAACCTTCCCCCCCCCAAGGAGTCAGCTGGGAGCAGAGCACCGCAGCCTCGACACCATTCAGCCACACGTGCCCCACCGCAAAAGCGGCCGGCGTACGAGGTCGAGCACCGGCAGAGACCACCGTCGGGCCTACCTCAGACCGAACACGCCTGGAGTAAGAACAGATTTGTTCCCCGTCAGGCGGACCAGTACAGAACCTCCTCGGTGTATCGGGAATCAAACAGAACCATGCCTGATGAACCAGGACCACTTCTTAACTTTACACGATCACCCGCCCACGAGGTACGGAAAATGATCTTTTCACGTCCAGACTTTCATTGTAGCACTGTACAAAAAGCTGGTGACTTTGTTCTAGACACAAATCATGTTCTTTCTGCTGTGAGTGACATAAAGTCAAATATGCGGTTACACATAATAATAATAATAATAATAATAATAAATTCAATTTATAACTCACTTTTCATTACTGAAAATCTCAAAGTGCTACACATATATTGAATGCTACACACATTCAGAAACCGGTGGCGGCAGACTACCATGCAAGGTGCTTTCCAGTCCTACCGGGAGCAACTCAGGGTTAAGTGTCTTGCCCAAGGACACAACGACACATGGTGCGGGTCCCGGGAGTCGAACCGCCAACTTTCCGATCGGGAGACGACTGCCATTACCACTACACCACGGCCGCCCATAAGCACGAATAAAGCTAAAAAACAGTCCCTCTCTGTTTTCTTGACTAAAAAAACCACCAACAACAACAAACACAATAACATCAGCAGAACGGGTCCCTCTGTCCTACCAGCCGACATAAAGGGAAGGGGGCCATCTCCCCCCCCTCCCTCATGGCTCACGGGGTGTTAGCCTAATCAAAAAAAAAACCAGCAGGGTGCCTTGGTTTTGTCTGCAAAAGACAGGCCCAGAGGCGGCTGCAAACAGGCCCGACACTCCTCACAGAGACAGGTGAGGGGGGTCACGTGCTCTGGCACCCGCTCCGTTATAAACCACGGGGCGGACAATACACAAACCAAACAAACCCGTGACACGTCCGCACTCCGGGATGCGCGCCGACAGAATCTGATGACCCACCTTCCTGGCCACCTATTCAACGGTTCCCAGTAAGGGATGGCGGGGCCACGGCAGAAGCCCGCAGGCTAACACCAGCTTCACACGTTCACAAAGGCAGTTGTGATGAAACTGCAGTGTGTGTAAACAAGATAGGGCTGAATCAGACTCCTCTTCATTTTAATCAAAGAGGAATGAGCTCTCTGTCACCAACCAATATAAAGTCTGCTCAGCACAAAGGACCATCTCCACATTCTCATGCTGAAGCTGCCCCCTTATCCATGGTGGGCGACACGCAATGCTCAAGCAGTGATCTTGCAGCACGTGACCGCGCTCAATGTGCTGACTCAGTTCTGCTCTTAAACGACGTACCCCCACCGGGTGAAACACAGCCCACCGGTGGTTTGTCAGGCTCCAGGACCCTTTTAAGGCCAGAGACCAGTAAACCAGACCCAACCAGGAAACGGGCTGGGACCAGGAGATCTGCTCGTTTACAAAACTTGCAATCCCTCCGATCCATGACTCCCAACAAAAAGAGGAAAAACAGACATTCTGTCCTGCTTTTGTCTAATAATGACAACAGATTGCCTCTGCCCCCAAACACTCTTGGTCAGAGCAGTAGGGCGGTACATCTGCAAGAAGGTCCTCTCCCTAACGTGGTTGACCTTCAGGGGACCACAGGAATTAGGGCCCTTGAGGGAGAGCTGGTTCTACCACTTGCTCCTCTACAGGAACCCTCCACGTCACCAGAAGGAACAGTCTCGCCACTTAGGCTGAGAGCTGTGGCAAATTTCAGTTTGGTGGCAAAAAGGGACAAGCTGGTAGCCTCAGGCCTGCCAGAGAATGTAGTAAATACCATTCAAAATGCACGAGCTATGTCAACTCAGTCTCTTTACGCCCGGAAATGGCGTATTTTTTAAGCCTGGTGCACAGAAAGAAATATTATTTCTTATTCATGTGACCTGGCTTAGCTCCTCACCTTTCTTCAGGACTTGCTGGAGAAAGGTAATTCTTTTTCAACAATTAAGGTGTTCCTATCAGCAATTTCGGCCTGTCACGAAGGCTGGGGGAGCAGGACGCCTGGCGCGCACCCGCTCATAATAAGATTTATGAAGGGCATGCTGAGAAAGAGACCCCCCAGCAAGATCTTGACCCCTGGATAGGATCTTAGTCTGGTCTTGGGGGCTCTCTGTGATCACCCATTTGAACCACTGAGCGACATTAAGATAGATTTATTATCTTATAAGACCGCTCTTCTCATGGCTCTTTGCTCGCCGAAACATGTGGATGACCTCCATGCCTTGTCCGTACACCCAATGTTTACCAGGTTTGCCCCTGACGGGTCAAAGGTCACCCTAAGGCCTAATCCTGTATATATTCCCAAGGTCTTGACTCTAAACCACAGAAGTCAGGACTTTGATCTTTCTTCTTTTCCACCTGCTCCTGTCCTCACTCAGGAACAGGAAAGGTTGAAGGCTCTCTGTCCTGTGAGAGCTTTAAGCACTTACATGAAGAGAACAGCCAAATGGAGAAAAACAAATCAACTGTTTGTGTGCTTTGCAGCACCTAGTACCGGAAAGGCCCTATCAAAGCAGCGCCTCTCACATTGGGTGACTGAGGCCATAAAAAGGGAATAATAATAATAATAATAATGAATTCAATTTATAACGCGCTTTTCATTAGTGAAAATCTCAAAGCGCTACACACATTGAATGCTACACACATTCATACACCGGTAGTGGCAGACTACCATGCAAGGTGCTTTCCAGTCCTACCGGGAATACAGAAGCAAAGGTCAACAGGTGCCCTCTGTAGTGCGCGCTCACTATACTCGGGGCTTGGCCACCTCGTGGTCAATGTTCAAGGGTGTACCAGTTGCAGACATTTGTGCTGCTGCGAACTAGAGCTCATTAAACACTTTTGCAAAGCATTACAGTTTGGATGTTACTGCGTATAATGTCACTCAGGCTGTCCTTTCTAACACACAGTAGAAAGTAGCCTTGACATGCCTGCTGAATAGAGGCAGACGTTCACACTAGCATGCATTTTACTGAGCATTTCAAGGGTGTGATTGAATTACGTTCACATAGCATATGTTGCACCGAGAGACATGACTAAAAGGGAATTGAAAGTTATGCACCATAACTCATGTTCCCTGAAGGAAGGGAACGAGGAGCAACATACTTGGCCCTTTTCAATGCTAAAAGCTCGGTGAAGTGCATCTTGGAGATTGATGAATGGGAGTCAGCGGCTTAAGTACCCAGAGGGTTCTCTTCCTTCAGGGAACATGAGTTATGGTACATAACTTTCAGTTCCCTTTCAGTCATGTTCTCTCGGTGCAACATACTTGCTATGGGAATTGCGCCCCAGCGCGATTACCTGAAGGAATATACTCACGCCTTTACGGCTAGGGGCGTCACCGCCGCGCCAGAGGCCCCGCCCTCTGGTTACTTAAGCGGCGTGCGCCCCTCCATCTTCCTCTTTTTTGCCCTTCACCTCGCTTAAACCTGAACTACCTCTTCGCGGGACTTCTCTGGTGCCTTCATCGCTCATTCGAGGTGAGCTCGCTCCCTACACAGAGCGCACAGAGAATTATTTCCTGCGTACTGCTGGACTAGCAAGCCTAGTCCAGCATTTCTCCACCTAACCCCAAAGTTTTCTCTCCTCTCTCTACAGATTGCTTTGCGACTGCGCTAACTACGCCATAAAAAAAAAGGAGGCTACCTCGCTACGTCAAGCTAGCGGGCTAGCCAGCGAAAGCAACACGACGGAGGAGACTTCTCAAGAAAGAAGACGAAAAATTCTGGAAGGACTCGCTCGCCTCGTCTCGGACAGAATGGCTCCGGATAAGGGAAAGTGGAAAGCGAAACTTCCAAGGAAGACCACCGCGGCGGCGAGCCCCACCTCGCGTGCCTGTCCAAGTGGCTGTGGTTTTTATCTCGCGGCGACAGACACCCACAAGGCCTGTCCTGTCTGCCTGGGAATGCTTCATGCAAAGACTGCGCTGGACGTACCTGACTTTTGCCCACATTGCAGCATCATGATGGATGTGGTGCTGTAGCATCGGGTCGACATTGTCGCCAAGGCCATGGGGACCGCGGCCACATCTGTGGACGCAGACACCATGGAGCCTCTCACCCTCACACCGGAGTTGGAGAGTATGGCTTTACACGACAGCACGCGGGTTGAATGGGGTGACACCCCCGACGCGTTGGCCAACATGGAGGACCTGACTGTCGAATTCGACACCTGGGGTATGATGAACGACGACGAGTTATCGATCTCGGCCTCGGGTGAATTTTCAATGGAGGAGACGGACGTAGAGGTGGAGGATCAGGGTGACGCACTCGCCCAGACCCCCCTACCCACTCTCCCAGACACGGACTCTTCCATCCCTGCTCTGTTTGAACTGTGCTACAAAGCAGCGGACGCACTACAAGTGCCCTAGCCCGAACCCCCTCCTCGCCAACAGGTTACGAGGCTAGCGGGAAATTACTTTTATTCAAAGCAGCAGGCTGCCACGAGGCAGAGGATGCCTGTGTTCCCAGACTTTCTCACGGAACTAACACGCACCTGGACTCACCCACGAGTCCCTATGCTCCTTCCCCTCTCACAATTTCTTGATGTGGATGGAATGGACGAGGTGGGTTTAGCTAACGTGCCTCAAATAGAGGACACTCTGGCGTCTCACCTGGCCCCAAACTCTTCAGGAGCAAAACCAACTCTTCCAGCAGGGCCTGCCGGGCCTCGGCGTCTCTCCTCGAGAAATGCTACAGGGCTCAAGGACTTGCGGCGCGCGCCATGAACGCGTCCGCGCTGATGCAAGCCTACCTGGCAGAAAAGCTGCAGCAGCTTCAAGTAGCAACGGACAAGCAGGCGGCTGCCGAATTGCTGGAGGAAGCCCGCAGAACAACTGACTTTGTGCTCCGAATGATGGGGACTGCTGCGGTTGCTCAGGGCAGAGGGATGGCGGAGGTGGTCATTGCGACCCGCCATCTCTGGATGACACTGACGGACTTACCCGAGGGACAAAAGGTGCCTTTTCTCCATCACTCGATACAGCCGGAAGGGCTGTTCGGAAAAGCTTTGGAACGGATTCAGATGAAATTGGACCAAAGACGCAAATAGGCAGAGGCTCTCCGGGTGGGGATCCCCCGTAGAAGCTTCGCCCCCCAAGGGAAAATGCACGGGGATGACCTGCCCAGCCCAGGCACCACTCGACAACGCGTGCCCGACTGCAAAAGTGGCCAGCGTACGAGGAGGAGCCCAGACAGGGACCCCCCTTCGGGCCTTCCTCGTAACGAGCACACCTGGAACAAGAACAGGTTTGTCCCTCGCCAAATGTCCAAACACAGGGCCTCTTCGGCGAGTCGCCACGACAGACAGAAACGGGCCTGATGAACCAGGCTCACGTTTTCATATTACACGGTCACCCGCCCACGCGGTAACGGAAATGATCTGCCTAAACCCAGACTTTATTTATAACAGTACAAAAAGCTAGTTTGTTCTCAGCATGCACCAATCATGCCCTCTCTGCTGTGAGTGACTTAAAATCATATACGTCATGTCACGTAAGCACAAAGAAAATCATGAAACAGCAATTCTCTGTTTTACTGACTCAAAAAAAACAAAAAAAAAACAACAACACACAACTTCTCCCAGCAAAGCAGATCCTTCTGTCCTACATGCGGTCATAAAGGGCAGGGCCGGTCCAAGCCTCTTTGGGGCCCTAAGCGAAATTTGGATGTGGGCCCTCTGTTTCTACTACTAATGTGAATTACTGCAATCAACGCTCAGATGGTTTTATCATTCTCCCACCTGACAAAACATATTGCAACTCTGACAGTCCTTTTTAATGTATATATGTAATGTATTGCAGGGGTGTCAAACATTTTAATTTTGGACCACATCAAGTTCATGAATGCCCTCAGAAGGCCAGATATGACATAATGTATTGATAAAACTGCCTATGAATAAACTGGTAAAATCAAACTTTCTAAAAATAAAAACTTTGCCCATCATGCCTTTTGGGGAAGGAAAAGGTATCCTTAATAGGCAGTGGTCCTCTCATCACCTGCTCAGTCCTGTTTACATCTGAGAGGAAAGATGGCCACTCAGCTGGGTCCATTGGCAGAGCTGATGATCCTTGGTGTGGCTCGGACTTTGATGTGGAAGCTTCTGAGAAAGAGACAAAAGAAAGATGAAGATTAATAATAACATAAAAGGGCAGAAAATGTTTGCGATGTACATAACTGTTAATCTGAAAATGATCTGGAGCTCAAAGAGGAATTATAGAAGATGTTTTGCTGTTAACTTACCAGGTAGATCATCTGCAGTTGCAGACATAGATGAGACAGTGGGCACATGGGGTTGCTAGACTTAGCTCTGCAGAGGATGGAGATGGACCTAAGATGAAAACAAAAACAAAAATTATGTTAGATGTCATATCACATTTACAATTATGTTGCTTACTTTTTTTAATAAAAAGTTCAACTATTCTTATACCAGTGTGTTTTTGCTTATAATAAAAAGGAATCTGCTAGTACACCAACTGAAATGTATTTAAAAAAATTGTAAATAATTTGGTTGTCTAAGTGTCTGATTTTAGAAATAATATTGGAATTATATCTCAAGATGGTTAAACAATTTTATGAAAGAGGTTTTGCTTACCAGGTAGTTCAGCAGTAGTTGCAGACACAGATGAGACTGCGGTCATAGAGGATGCTAGACTTAGCTCTGCAGAGGATGGAGATGGACCTAAGATGAAAATAACAAAAAATGTAGTTATGTTAGATGTCACATCATACTTGTAATTATGTTGTTCACTTTTTTTATGAAAAAGTATAAAAATACTTTCATACTTTGCTTTTTTGCTTGTACAGTAGTAATAAAACAAATCAGCCAGTAAAACTGACATTTTCTTCAGACATGTTTAAACAGTATTTGTTCCTCCAAAGTCTTCTATTTTCTGCTTACGTTGTAAATAAAAAAAATTATGAGTTAGTTGTCTAGGAGTTATAAAAAGGATGTTATGCAGTTAACTTACCAGGTAGATCAGAAGTGATTGTAGTGGGCACAGAGGATGAGGTGCTACACTTAGCTCTGAAGATGACGAAGATGAACATAAGATGAAATACATGAATATGCACACACATTCCTTGCATACTTTCATTACAGACTCTGGAGTGTAATAATAAATAAAAATTAATTGTATGCTGTATGGTG
>JBBPBX010075184.1:0-12385 GCA_038048925.1 Garcialebias charrua | reverse complement strand
GACCGGGAGGAAAGGCGCACCTGAGCGGATTGCGCTCTTTGGAGGATCCAGAAATGACGCGCAGTGTGCTGGGCGGCGGGACCAGCACCTTGGTGTCTGCGTGCCTGATCTCCGCGTGCCACGCCCTGCAGAGCTGCGGGGACGTGCAGTGCGTGGACGGCCAGCGGTGCTGCCCGCCCGTCCAGCACGGGAACGGCAGCGCGGCCGTGCGCTGCTGCAAGCTCCCCATCCACGTCTTCTTCGACAACGTGGGCTGGTTCACGCGGAAGCTGTCGGGCATCCTGATCCTGCTGCTGCTCTTCGCCATGGGCTACTTCATCCAGAGGATCGTGTGCCCGCGGCCCCGCAGGCCCCAGAACCAGGAGCGCGGCGAGGAGCCCTCCCTCTTCCACGGCCGCGCGTCCGCGTCCCAGGACTTCCTCCTGGACCAGTACCCGGAGCCGTGCGCCGCGGGGGACTTCACCTCCCCCAACCTGCCGGCCTACGACGAGGTCAAACACCTGCCCACGTACGAGGAGAGCATGCAGGAGCTGCACAGAGACCGCTCCGACGAGAACCTGCTGCAGGACGCGCAGAGGGCCGAGGGGGGCAGAAGACCCGGAGCCAGGTCCGGAGAGAGGAGACTGGAGCACCTGCAGGAGACCAGCGCGCAACAAAGCCCAAGGACAGCCCGGAACTCTGTCTGAAGAGGAGACAGGACAAACTGCAGCTTACAGTGTTATCCATCATCAGGATGATGAGCAAGTGCAATTATTACATATTAATAATCCTGAATGTAGAGAGGAACCTGATTTCTAACATGTGAGGTCACTGCTCACTGGGTCAAAGAATGATCTGACATGTGTTGAGGAGTTACCCAGAACCTCCATTAAAGTGAAATCAGTGAAAGTTAGGATTCCCTGAAGGTCAATGTGGCTCATAGTTTAAAGCAGCCAGCTCTGGTTCCGGTCCAATAATGTCTTCTCAGCATGAAAGCAATATTCTACTCACATATGCATCGGAGCTGAAAGATAAGTGTTTTCTGTGTAACCTGAGTTCTGTTTGAGATGTTTTGCTGACAGATAAGACCACAACAGAGGAAACATGAGAGCTGTTTTTCTTTCGTGGAGATAAAATTTAGGTTTCGAAGACCAAAAGTCGTGTTTTGACGACAACGTGTCCATCAGCGGTGTCCTGAGAAAGGGAAAGGACGGAGACGTGGAAGCTGGAATGAGACAGACAGGGAGGAGACGGGGTGCTCAGAGGACGCAGGGAGTCGTTTCGTCTACTCGGTGCAAAGCTGCTATCTAAAACTCTGTAAAAAGATAACGTCAAGCTAATGGTTTCACTCAGAATGATGCCAGCTGTTCACCGCGGCAGATGTTCAGCTTCCCGCAAGAGTTCGGATCATTTAAAGTTGAATTTTAACCAGAACGATGAGCTAATGGCTAGTCAGAGTGGGACTAACTAGACTTGAAAACTTCCGCTTCAAGAATTTCAGAGGCTCGCGCACAACCTGCTTTATAAACCTTTAAAAGGCATAGCCTGCGGAGAAATACTTGGATATTTATGGCGTCTCCCAGGCTGCAGCGGAAGTGCTACTGCTAGCTGCCAGTGCCACTGTTAAAGCTTGTGAATGAAAGAAAGGGTTTATAAAACAAAATTGGTGTGGCACACTAAGAAATCTGGTTTTAACCCTCCTGCTGCCCGTAGGCCCAAATGACACTCGAGGAATTTACTACAAACTGAGGCCTTGTGGGTAATTTTGACCCAAAAGCAGCAGGAGGGTTAAGGTGGCCCCAATCCACTTTGGACTTGACCCCACTTGGAATAGCTGCTAGCTCTTCAGTGCTGTCAAATGTAAACGTTTTCTTCAAACTGAGGTTGTTCAAAAAGTTATCTGCAACATGTAAGATGTTAATTGTTCAGAATATTTTTACTGAGCTGCATTTAAAAAAATTGAACTGTCACTTTCACTCAGTGTGCAGTTCAGAGTTGAGTTAGGTCAAAAATAGGAAATCACAAGAGAGTTGTTTGAAGGTGAGACTCCAGAAAAAAGACTACAGGTAGTCCCCGACTTACGAGCGAGATCCGTTACAACGAGTTGCTCGTAACACGGAAATCTCGTAATTCGGAACGGCCGCCACGTGTCTCGTAAGTCCGGAATTTCGCTCGTAAGTTGGAACGGTTTTGCTAGCGCGACTACAAACACTCGTTTTTCATCGAAAAACTGCTTACGAGTGCATAAAAATGATCGGAAACGTGTGTCCACATGTTTAGCTAACGAACTGTGGTGAAAAAACACAGAAAAACTCGGTATTTTTTGCGTTTTTTCCAAAAATTCGCCAGCTCGTAAGTCCGGAACCTCGTAGGTCAGAGCGCTCGTAAGTCGGGGACTACCTGTAAATGTGACTCGTGCAACAAAAAAACGAGTCAAATGAGGAAAGTTTCAATTTTGAATTATTTTGAAATTCTTCCGATGGTTCAGATGTCATTTGTTTTAATTTGGTGGTTTATCAGCTGGCCTGACAACAAGCTGGTTTTGTTTGAGAGTGAATTATCTTTAATAGCGTGGAGTGAATTCCAGCCCATGAAAAAAAAAAGCTTTACAAAAGCTCCAAATGTTATACAAAGGGATTTCCAGGCACTACAGAAGCCTTAAAAGAAAAACGGTAAATTTTAATGAAAACGATTAATTATAAAGCTATTGATTCTGACGACTTATCTGTTAGACAACTTCAGTTTAAAGGTAGATCAGAAAGATCACACAATAGATGGGGTCTCTGTGCACTCGTTTTACATCAACTGCACGTTGTTTGCTGCATCGTGGGCTCTTGTTGCCCACAGCAGCTCACAGTTGTATTGAATTTCCTGTCAGAGAGGTTTTGTACAAGAGCAACCAGAAACGGGGAACTTTTGGCCGCTTTTACGGAAATAAATAAACAAATATAAAAATGTTGCCAGTAAATGTTAAATGGACTGTTCTTATATTTCACCTTTCTATCTGGTGAAGATACTCAAAGCACTTTACAATCTGTGCCCTCATTTACCCACAACACTCTACTAGATCTATACAAAGAATAATCAGGTGCTTTATCACATTCATACACTGATGGGACACACATGGGATGCAATGAGGGGTTCAGTGTTTTGCCCAGGTACACATCAGTATGTGACTGCTGGTGGAATCGAATTAACCACTCAGCCACAGCTGCCTCATACATGTAAACTGATTTACGTTAAAAAGATCAACTACCGTAATCATAATAGATTTACAGAAAAAATTCCCATTTGTGGTTAAATGGGTTCACATTCTGCTGTTTTGCTACAAAGCAGATCCCGACCTTCACGGTCCATCTAAGCAGTTCTAACACAAACCCAGAACTAGAACAGGAAATGCAGTCTAATGTTCCCATTCATCACAATGATTAAAGTTGAATTTTGGTTAAATGTTCACCTTTAAAAAAACAAACCATCCATTGGCAGAGTATCCTTTTTCAACAGTAACCTTCAGCTCTGTCTACTGACACTAAAAGCTGCGAGTCTTGTGGCTTCTGTAATCCAATCCTGATGGGCGGGCTGATAGTGATCACTGATGGCTTTCTGTCTCTGAGGCCTGGTGGAGCTTGTGCCTTTAAAAGCATTAAATCCTAATTAAAACTCCCTGATTGGTACACGAGGAGCACAGAGCCATAAAACGAGGACGGTTCAAGCCACAAGACCTTAGAGTTTCGCTCCAGCCGTGGCTCGGATTGAAACAGCTCCTATTTCTAAGCTGCGGTGAAAAGAAACCTTTCAACAGACAACAATATGGTGGCTGTTGCTTTCCCTTAGAGGCAACTACTAAACTCAGCTGTGTGGACAAAATCTGGAGAGTTGAAGAAAACGAGGAGGTGCGGACGGGTTTAGTAGACAACTGCTCACACAAAATAGATTCTCAGTCTCTGCCCATAATCCTTTTTACTCCATTGCTTACTGGACAAAAGAACAGAAAAGGGCAAATCAATAAGGCTTCTACTCCTCATACATTTTTCATGACATCCCAGCTGCATCGCACTTACCAGTCACTGAAAACCAACGGGCAGCGCCTGGGTTTAACAGAACAACAGCCCTTATTTGACCTTGTGTGTCGTGTACTTTCAAAATATCAAATGCGGCTCCGTTATCGTTCCCTAAATACATTTCAACTCTAGCACAAATGCTACATCCTTTAGAAGTGGGCTTCTGTGAAAGGTTATGGTCAGTTAAGATCTTACCTGTCGTAGATGGCTATTTGAACCACCACAATTTAGAGTTTAATACTGACCGGACTGATGAGCTATTCAACTGATTAACTCAGTCCGGTCCACCAGTGGGTTCATTTTTAAATCAAACTAGATTTTTAACCATAAAACAAACTTATTTAATGACAATAACTGCTGGATGTCCAGCCACTGAGCAGTTTACTGTATTTTCCGCCTGATAACTTGCACCTTTCTATAAGTCGCTTTGTCCAATTATTGGCAATAAATTGGAAAAATCCATAAACATGTCACACCTTCAGTTAAGTCGCATCTATTATGAGTCACCGCTACGCGACGCGTCAGCGCCTCATTTGCTCTGCTGAAAATGGCGGCCACAGAAGCGAGCGAGCACGGAAGGACTTTAACAAGATTAACACGGTAAAAACAATTATTTGTTTGCTGAAAATTATAGCAAAGATGTGTCTTAGCTGAACTTTTCCTTAATAAATGAACGCAAGTGTCAAATCAGCTGGATTTTAAAAAGTATTTCGCGATGTGCACACGCGTGGGTGGACGGCTTTATTTCTTTAAAATTTAGCTAAATAAACGCTTAAAAAAAATATATATTTCTTAGCTGACATTATAACACACGGGTTCCTGAGCTTAACTGTTCCTTAATAAATTCACGAAATGGTCAAATCTGCTGGATTTAAAGTTTCGGTTTGACTTCTTCCAAACCGTCGCGTGCGCTGCGAAAATAAATTATAAATAAATCGAATTTTATCTCAAATGTCTCATACAAGTAAAAGTTTGTAAATGTCCATGTTGTGATTACTTTCTGCAAGTTTGATAAAAATCTGTTCTGTAGTTCATGACTTATTTAGATTAATAGTCTCCGGAAAAACAACGAGCTAACAGCTGCATATTTACGAAGTTAAAAGATTGATTTTTATCTCAAACAATTCCAACAGCTAAAAGTTTGTAAATGACCACACAGTAATTACTTTCTGTAAGTTTAAAGAAAATCTGTCCAGTAGTTCATGAGTTATTTAGATAAATAGTAACCGTTTTTGCTAACAAACACAGCTAACATACCTCCAGAGCAGGAGGCCGGGCTGCGACAGAGTCAGTCCGACCAGAGGAGCCTGCTGTCGAACACATGAGGTGGGAACGGTCAGTGTACCCTAGCGGCCGAAAGTGGTACTGCACCATTTTTTGCCAAAATGAAAAACGGTCATATCTGAGCCAAAAATTGGTCTGAAATATGGGGGAAAATCCATAAAAACGTCTCACCTCTCTATTAGTCGCAGAGCATGCAAATTAGGCAAAAAACTGCTACTTATAGTCCGGAAAATACGGTAGTTGAACAGCCCTGAGCTAACGGCTAGTCTGAGCAGGAACCAGAGTGGGTCGCTGCTGTTTAAAAACAACTAATCTGACACACAGGGTTTTTATAAAAACCCTAGCTTATGCATCTTTTCACCACTGTCAGTTTCACGTACATATACATCAACAAAACTTAGAATGTTGTGAAAATGTTCAATATTTTTTGTTCACTTCAGAAAGTAAGTCCTTATTTCCTGTAATTCTGATAATTATGACTTACAATGAAAACCCCAAACTCAGTGGCTCAGAAAATTTGAATATAGTGATAAAGTTCCACATAAATATGATTACTTTTACATTATGATGTAAATATTGATGAGAGATGGGAAAAGTTTTGGAACTGCAGCAACCCACTTTGGTTTTGGTCTCACTCGGACTAGTCGTTACTTGTTCACCTGACCAGAATTAAACTTTATTCCTGCAAAATGAGGCTGTTCAAAGAGCTATCCACAGCAGGTAAGATATTCACTGTTCATAACCTTCCTTTAGAACTCCACTTGAAAAACTTAATCTATTGCTTTAGTTCATGGTGCACAATTGAGGGTTAATAAAAAACAACAACATTATGAACAATTTTGTAAGAGTACAAAGATTCAGAATGGTATGCAAAATAAAACATAGTTTCATTTAATTTAGATTTTTCAATGTGTGTGGCCTCTCTCCATTGTTATAACATAAGAAACCTCAACAGGTCTTTTAATAGATTAATATTTTGGGCTCTAATAATAATTATGTTTGATCCAAGCCTTTGAACATGAACAGATGAAGGGAGTAAAATAAGCAAAAACAGACAGTGACTGAGAGAAGCACATGACTAGAAACGCCTCAGATTTCTAAGAGGGAGGAAAAAAGCAGCAGGAGAGAATGAACTCATTGAGATTTTCCTACATTTATAATTTTCTCTGATGTTTCAGCACTCACGAGTTGCCGCTCTTTTTTTTATTTTAACAGCCGTACATCACGGTGGAGTCAGGGGCCTCCAGACAGATCTTCTCCTTCCTCGACTGCTGGAAGAGATAAATAAGTTGTGACGCTGCGCTGATGTTCAGCCGTTCAGCCAAACGGGTGGGGCAAGCAGCTACTTCACACATTAGCAAAAAAGACAAAAAGGAGAACAAAAAAAATAAATACCTGTGTGAAGATTATGGCAAAACCAAAAACAATGAATATTATTATTTCTCCATGTTTTATTGTTTTTTTTTTACTTTATAAGGTAAATTCCTGAATGGATGAACTCTGAAACTATACAGCAAATCTAAAAAAGCTAAGTCTGGTCCTCTGGACATTCAAAAAACAAAACAAAGCAAAAAAATTGTAGAAACGTTTTGTCTTTCGTCCGAAAGACTTCCTCAGTCTGAGCTGCTGTATTCAGCTCAGTCTTATAAATAACACCCTCTCACAGTGGAACAACCAGTTGGCTGATGACAGCCGAAACCAGCTGCTCACATGATCAAGGAGGACCATCAGCCTAACAATGGATCGTTAGCACCCTGATGGTTGTTTGCAATTCACAGAGGGCTGAGTGATACTAGCAATAACAGCATTGTAAGAGGGGGACAGTTGAACCCGGAGAATCGCAAGTGGTTCCTGTAGTCTGCCCTCTTCCTAGCTGTTTTCTTAAACTCTCTAACAAGTTTGAGGCAATCCTGGATTTTTTAGATTTTTCTACCTGGATTATTGAGCATGCATCAGGGAACTTTGAACCGCTTTGGTCAGGATTGCCTCAAACTTGTTAGAGAGTTTGAGAAAACAGCTAGGAAGAGGGCAGACTACAGGAACCACTTGCAATTCTCCGGGTTCAACTGTCCCCCACTTACAATGCTGTTATTGCTAGTATCACTCAGCCCTCTGTGAATAGCAAACAACTATCAGGGTGCTAACGATCCATCGTTGGGCTGATGGTCCTCCTTGATCATGTGAGCAGCTGGTTTCGGCTGTCATCAGCCAACTGGTTGATCCACTGTGAGAGGGTGCTATTTATAAGACTGAGTTGAATACAGCCTCTCAGACTGAGGAAGTCTTTCGGACGAAAGACGAAACGTTTCTACTTTTTTTGTTTTGTTTTGTTTTTTGAATGTCCAGAGGACCAGACTTAGCTTTTTTAGATTTTTCTACCTGGATTATTGAGCATGCATCAGGGTATACAGTATATCATAGATTATAACTGAAACAAAGTCTACTTTGGTGCATAGCTGACCATAAACAAAAAACTTGGGCTCTCATGTTTGAGGTGGTCTGGTTTCACATGTAGTAAACAAAAGAAGACTCTTCTTGCTGTATGTTCTTACGACTGCAAACACTCGGTGCTTTGGACGAACACGCAGGAGCTCACAGGATTCAAAAGCACTCAGTGGAAACTGTTGCTTCTTGTTTACATCACATTCTGGATGACAAGCTAGTCACAGACATATTCCTGGGAATAAATCATCCGTATTGGCCAAACAGTAGAAAGCAACTTGTAAATAAAGGGTGGAGGGAGGAAGTAGCTTCAACATGAACACCTGCTGGCCATGAATGAACCCGACGAGGATCGGTTCATTTCACAGAAGTCTGGATCTTTGTGGTCTCGCAAGCAGACTCTCCTGTCTGCAATGACTCAGGAAAACAGCTTGGTAAAAAAAAAGAAAAGAAAAAGTAAAGCTTGTTGTTCTCGTACAGCTCGTTATCATCCACCCGGCCATGAAGCGCGTTACGTGTGACAGAGTCAGGAATGCTGCTCTCAGTCATCTTCACCTCTGTTTCCACTTCTGCTTCAGGTGAAGACTTTGAGTTCCAGTGAAGGTACGGAGGAAAAAAAGAGAATCCTGAAAATTAGCGGCGTGACGCCACGCTGCTTCTCACAGAAACGCTGGCAGCTTTCTCTCGTTCTTTAGACAGCTCCATCTCTATCTTCGACTGGATCTTTTCCCAATCCACTTCAACCTTAAAGAGAAGAAAGGAAAATTGGACAAAAATGTCACTAGATAACCTGAACAGTGTTGGATTGAGACGTAGCGCTGCGTAGAAGCACATTCAGTAAAGGGATATTGCCTCAAGTAAATGCATAAAGACTCCAAATCATTTTTATGCTGAAGGTTAAACATCTTTTAGATTAGAAATCATGAAGAGGTGAGAGCAGGAACTGTGTCTAAAGCTGCCAGGCTGCTGGAGATGAAATAAACAATGAAAGGAAAGGGAAGCATGAAGTTACACAAAATATTCATTACGAGTCAGCTCTGTAGAGAGTTTTACTACAAGTAGCTGACAGTTCTTACTGTATTTTGTGGAGCTGTTACAATAGTCAATATCTTACCTGCAGCTGAAATCGCACAGAGCAGGGGTACGCAACCTGAAACTCAGGGGCCATGGGGGGTCATTGGTCCCTTGTCTGTGTCTCTTTGACCATGAAAGATTAACATACATGCTTGTTCTTCCAAACCAAGAATGCTCTCAGCAATTTCTGCAGCAGGTAAGATGTTGATTACAGACAACAACTCCACTGAACAACTCCTTTAAAGGCCTGGTCCTCGAGGGCCCACTGTTCTGCATGTTTCAGAGGTTTCTCTGCTTCAGCACACCCAATGTGAATGAATGAATGATTAGCAGGCTTCTGAAGAACTTGCTGAAGAGCAGGAAAACAACTAAAACATGCTGGACAGTGGCCCTCGAGGACCAGATTGGACACCCCTGATCTAGACTGTAATATGTAGCATTTGACATAAAATAAAAAATAAAATAAATGATTTAGATTAGTAATGTCTGGTCTGACATACATCTGTTTACATGGAAACAGCTGATGTTTGAATCAGCATTTCAAAATTAGATAAAATTATATTTATTTATTTATTTTTGTCTAGAGATTTTTGTGCCATTTGATGGCGCTCAGTGTGAGCAGGTCATAATAACCACCTTCAAGCAGCCACAACCTACCCCTTCAGAGTACTGCAGAAACCTCTTATTGGTCTCCTTTCTGACGGATTTCTCCAGAAACTTCTCCCTATAGGCCAGGACAGTGTCCACATGGGTCTTGTGTTTGACTGCCAGATCCAGAGCCCTGGACACAAGACGACACACTGAATTAATGCTTACCTTCCCAAATCAACTTTTAAATCTTCTAACAATAAACCCCCTTATGACTGACAAACTGCGTCCTCTTTTAATCTTTCTGCACAGTTATAAACACAAACCCAGAAAGAGTACCTCTCCCAGTTGAAAAGGTCAATGTTAATTTGAATGGCCTGGTAGATGAGACCAGCTTGGAGGAGTGTTGACTCAGCTTCCTGGACCTGACCACTGAACATCAGCATGTGGGCCAAAGATGACTCCTTAGACGGCTGCTCCCTAATAAAGTTGATGTACTGCACTCGTGGTAACTGGAAAAGAGTGATGGAGAATATGAAAAGAGAGAAAGAAAGCTACTTATCTTTTTATTTTTTAATTGTCAGCATCATTTAGATCAACCAGTGCAATTTAATAAGTTTTTTATGTTAGCTAGACAAAAAAATATTCAACATAATCAGCCAATATTGAATGTTTTTACCTCTGCAATGGCAGCGTAGGCCATTTCTGCCGTGGTCAGCTCCCTGTTTGCCATTGCCATTCCAGCCAAACATGCCCATAATGACTGATCCTAAAGACACAGTCCGCAGAAGGACAGAGCACATTTGAATGCACCTCTCAGTGGTAATTCTCATTTCAGGAATCAAACAAAACAAAAGAAAAAAAATTCAGGACTTCATGAAATAAAAGTGTGATTAAAATCAGGCGAGTCAAGAGCTGGCATTAGGGATTCACCTGCATACAGTCACCTTCTCTGCTTTGCTTTTGCTCTGTCCTGTCTGTGAAATTGCTTCAGAGCCTCTCTCTACATATCTTCCAAAATGTAATTTTTGCTATGTATCTGATCAGCGGGTCTCTCAACGCAATTGACAAAATATTCTCGACGAGAAGACAAGCTTCAGGTGAGCCGACTTGCCCTGATGACCCGCATGCAGCTGGATATGTCATTGATTCCTGGGGTGAGTGGAAGGTGATGTGTCTATCTCTGCTGTCCATTGAAGATGTTGATGTCAGTATATACAATGTAATTGAATTTATGATAGCAGGTTTCCTGCTTTTTGGAATTGGCCGGTTCCTGGTTTATCAACAAACAAGGAAGTTGTCGGCAGCAAATTTGGCCCTGGTCAGGCTGCCTGCCTTATGTGATGGTTTGCTCTGTGCCTCAAGCATCCAGACTCAATTGTTTTGCGAACTGAACCGCAAATTGTATGTGACTTGTGAGAATCACAGACCATTTGCGACCCCTAGGATTTGCTGACAGGATATATCAGATCTCGAGGAATACACTCAGGCATGGACCAGCGGTGTGTCCACTTAATTTTGACATTTCGGGATCCGTGAGGACCAGCAAAGATTCAAGGCAAGCATACAGTAAATAAAGTTCTGCCTATTCCCAAAACAAATGTTGTTTATCTGAATTTGGCTCCCCAGCTGGCCGTGACAGGCCACCTTATCTCAATTCGCCTGGGGGCCATGTAAATCCTGACGCTCTGCCTCCTCCCCTCTTCCACCGAGGAAGTCTGCAGACCTATCAGAGCGATCCGGCTGAATAAACACTGTGTCATCATTTCAGGAATCTTGGATTCTCTCCAGCTGTCCTAGGTCGACCTTGGCACCCAAAAAGTGTTTAAGGATATCACCAGAGGGAACTTGCTGATTATACCATTCTCATCAGAACTCCTACAGTGCCTCTGGAGTGTCCTTGGACATGCTCACTGCCCTTGTCGTCTCCCCTCCCCTGCGGAATGTCTGTGTCACTATGTGCTTATGTGCAGGGTGTTTATTTTATTTTTTTAAATTCAGGTTCTTTCCTCAGTCAAGGATTGAGAGTACCGGTATGTTAGGAATTATTTTTGCCTCCAAATCTTATACATGTTGCCATTTTCATCACATTTTTTTTGGCTGTCTAAACAGGTCTCACTTGTAAATGAGTCTTTGAGGCTCAATGTGACTTATCTGTGTAAATAAAGATTGAATGAAATAAACATTTTTGATATACTGTACAGTAGTCCCTCGCTACTTTGAGGTTAGACTTTTGTGGACTTGCTCTTTCGTAGTTTTTCAATTACCGGTATTGTCATAATTGACAATACCGGTAGTCCTCCACTTATGATGACGCCCCCGACTTACGACGTTTCGGACTTACGAACGCATCTCGTAAAAAAAATAAAAAAATGTACAGTACTGTACTTGTACAGTACTGTACTTGTACTTGGTAACTGTACAGTTACCAAGCACTTAGCCTATCCTAACACAGTTAAGGAGTGAGTTGAATTGTCTCCCTCCTCCCTAGCAGGCTCCATTCACATAAGGGAGCTAGCTTATTATTATTATTTTGAAGCCGATGACGCAGTTTTCGGTTAGCTTCGGTTACTTCCGTCTTCGACACCCGAGCCCAGTTTGACGACCTGCTGTCCCGCGTTGTTGGCCGCATCACCTTGCAGGACACCAACTACAGGCGCGCAATTTCAGCAGAAGCACGGCTGTCTATCTGTCTCAAGTTGGGATCATGTCAGACAGACAACATTGATATAGAGAAAATTCACCCGACAAGTGTTAGCAGTATGCCACAGTATTTAGGTGACTATTTTCTACCGAATTTTAGAACAATAAACCAATAATACAAAAAAAGTGCCTAACTAGTATTAAATTCCGTCCCGTCGTCGTTGCGTCATCACATAGCAGAGTCTCACCCGATTGGTTGCTGCTACGCGGCGAGCAGCCGAAGTAGGTCAAAGTTCAATTTGTTGAACTCGAGC
>JBBPBX010075183.1:0-17406 GCA_038048925.1 Garcialebias charrua | reverse complement strand
AAGGCAGCCATTAAGGCAGGTAAACGCAAATGCTATGCTAACGTTAGCTCACGTATTTTTCCATAGACAAAGAACCGGAAATGGCTAGCCAAGCAGTCGACCCCCCTGCAGAACAGCCGCGTGTTACTCCGTTCACTGTAGCTTCCAGAGGAAAGATGTCTGTTCAACAAACTGAAGAGTGCCACAGAAAAGTTACGGCGTATATAGTGAAAAAGATGCACCCATTTTCTGATGTGGAGTCACCAGAATTTAGGTTTGTTACCCACAACAAATAACAATATAACTAAACTAATCAACAGTCCACTCTAAGCTAACGTTACAGTATCATGTTTGTTTATATGTTTGCAGGGACATGATGAAAAGCACAAATCCAAAATACACACCACCCACCAGGGATTACCTGTCTAATAAACTAATCCCTTCATGGTATCAAATTGAGAAAGCTAATGTAATCGCAGAGCTCAGTGATGTCTGCTCTGTTGCTCTCACATGTGATGGCTGGAGTAGCATCACACAGGACCATTACCTCACTGTTACAGCACACTACACAGTGGAGGGCAAACTGCAGCAAAAAGTACTAAAAACTAAAGCTGTATACAAAGCTCAGACTGGATGTGTTGTGGCAGAAGAAATCACTGCCATTCTGACAGAGTTTGGCATTTCACACAAAATTGTGGCGATCACTGTTGACAATGCTGCCAATATGGATGTGGCCATTAAACACCTCAAATTTGTTAAATTAGGCTGCTTTGCCCACACACTCAACCTAGCAGCACAAAGTCTGTACTCCCTAAATTCAGTGAGTCAGTGGGTGGCCAAGGTCCGGACCATCGTCGTGTGGATGAAAAGGTGCTCGATGGCAAAGGTGGTTCTCCGGGAGAAGCAAGAACTTTTAAGTAAGAAACACAAAGTATTTGATTACCGTACTTCTTTTAAATAATACCTCCTAGGTTGAAAAATATCTGCTAAATTACTGTAAACTACTATTCTTGTTTCTTTCAGAGCTGCCCCAACACTCACTCATTCTAGATGTGAGAACACGCTGGAATTCGCTGTATTTAATGCTGGAGAGGTTCATAGAGCAGTACCCTGCAATTCAAGCAGCCAGCTTGGATCTTCGGCTGAGAAAGAACATGGAAAGAGACAGGTAAAAAGATGAGATGGATATGAATTTAATTTGTTAGGGGTTTTGAGGAAGGAAAAAAAAAACTTTTTCTAACACTAGTCTATGTGTTCGCTGTTTTTTTTTTTTCTTCATACAGGCTTGCTCGGCTGAATCAGGAGGATTTTCATAAGGCAGAAGACTTCATCAATCTGATGAAAGTTCTCTACACGTCCACCCTCTGCGTGTCTTCAGAAAAGAGCGCCACGTGCGGTCAGATACTGCCCATTCTCCAAAAGCTTGAGGCACATCTGACGGTGAAAGAAGGAGACACGGTGTTTGTATCCAACCTTAAAAAACAGGTTTGGGCAAACCTATCCAAGCGCTACCAGGTAAGTGACTGAGGTAGACAGCTAGAAAGAAATGAATGAAGAATAAAAACATCTTTGTTCCTGTGGCTTGATCTAACATTTTAGTAATGTGTTTTGCAGAATGATGAGATCAGACATTTCCTCAAAGTGGCCACTGCGTTGGATCCACGCTTTAAACAAAGGATGGATGACTGTGTCTGGGACCAGGTCCATAAAAAGCTGATGGAGCAGGTGACGTGTTATTCATGCACAAGTGTCCTTTTCAGCTATTAAAATCTGAAATCTAAATGATAGTTATGTTCTTTGTAGTCAACAGAGGAAGACTGTGGAGATAATGGGGCCACTAACACCGAGGAAGTGGAGAACGAGGAGAACGAGGAGGAGAGTGTACCGGTAAGTGTATGATAGCAGAAATTGTATAGTTCTACATTTTTATAATGATCACACACATTTAATGGATGTTTCCCTTTTTAGTGATAATACTTATGATATGAACCTGTTGTTTGTTTAGGAACCGCCCCCCTGCAAACTGCCTAGAAAGACGCCACTGGAGGAGCTCTTTGCAGAGGAAGAGGCACAGAAAGTGGTGTCACAGCAGAGCTCCATGTCCATTCAGGCGCAAGTGGAGAAGGAGCTGCAGACGTACCGAAAAATTCCACAGGCCAGTATGTCTGAGGATCCTGCTGCATGGTGGTGGTACCAAAGAAAGACTTACCCGCTGCTGTCAGGTCTTGCACGTTCATATTTGTGCGTACAAGCTTCATCCACTCCCAGTGAACGTGTGTTCTCCACTGCAGGAGACACAATCTGTCCAGAACGCTCTCGCATACTGCCTGAGAAGGCAGACATGATAGTTTTTCTAAACAAGAACTGTTTCTAATTTTGTACTGTGCTGCTAATCTGGATTGGAGCTCAGGGAAGGTTTACATAGCTGGCTGCAGCATCACATGCTACACATGTGAAAATGTTTTTATTTTTTATTTGCACAAGTTTAGCCCATGAAGGGGAGCTCAGGAACATGTTTACACAGCTGGCTGCAGCATCACATGCTACACATGTGAATATGTTTTTATTTTTTGTTATTTGCACAAGTTTAGCCCATGAAGGGGAGCTCAGGAACATGTTTACACAGCTGGCTGCAGCATCACATGCTACACATGTGAATATGTTTTTATTTTTTGTTATTTGCACAAGTTTAGCCCATGAAGGGGAGCTCAGGAACATGTTTACACAGCTGGCTGCAGCATCACATGCTACACATGTGAATATGTTTTTATTTTTTGTTATTTGCACAAGTTTAGCCCATGAAGGGGAGCTCAGGAACATGTTTACACAGCTGGCTGCAGCATCACATGCTACACATGTGAATATGTTTTTATTTTTTGTTATTTGCACAAGTTTAGCCCATGAAGGGGAGCTCAGGAACATGTTTACACAGCTGGCTGCAGCATCACATGCTACACATGTGAAAATGCTTTAATGTTGTTGTTTTTTAAATGTTTTTCAGAAATAAAGCTCTCGTTTGAAAGTGTACTACTGTGAAAAAATTCATACAATTTACGGTATATTAAAGTTCATAAGTTTGATATTTATATACTGGTTGAAAATAGTCCTGAGAAATTCATAGTAAAGTAAGTAAAAAGGTCATAGAATTAAAATTCAAATAGAAGTTCAAATTATTTCATCCAGTAAAAAATCTGGCTGTACAGCCCATTTAAACAAAGTTTTTTTTTTTTTTTCATTACCCCGCCCCTTAAAAGAATCGGAATCGGGAATCGATCGGAATCGAAACGAAGAATCGGAATCGGAACCGGAATCGCTCAAATTCGAACGATGCCCAACCCTACTCCCAAGTCACGTGACCAGTCAAATCGCAGCCCGTGCGATTAGTGAATCGCGTTTTAACGTATCGCGAGATAATCGCAAATGCGATTAATCATGCAGCCTTAATTGCAACAATGAATTATCTTTTCACCGAAGCACAACCAGTTTAAAATAGCATCTTCGGGCGAAGCATGTTTTCGCTGAAGCTAGCAAGAATGCTAATTCGGCAGACAACGCTAGCGGAGTTTAGCCGTCCAAAAGTTAACAAAACCACAACAGAGAAGCTGGAATTCAACTCTGGACATGATTAAATGGATTCAGCACAACAAAGATCCACTGAAAGCAACACTGGCCCAGAAAAAGCACAAACCCCAGCTGAATATGACAAGTTGGCAAAACTAGATCTACTGGAGCCCTGCAGGTGAGTTTTTTTTCTTCCTACATTTTAATAATGAATCTAACACAAATGATAATAGATTAATCCTACTACAGTATATAGACATGTTCAAGGGCTATAATCAAAAATGTAATATCAGTTGCATGATTATTATTAATAGTATTCAGTAATTTAACTGTGGTGTGTTCTTGTATGTCTGCACTGTAGGTACATCACACAGCTCCTAGGTGGGGAAAAGTACGTGTCTTGCTCTGCTGTGCTACCTGCGCTCTGCCATCTTCTGCGTACAATGGAGGTGTCTGATGAGGTAGGTTACAATAAATGTGACTGTAAATATGTTATACAAGTGGACTTTAGGTGCATTTGAAATGCAGAAAAAAAAGTTTAGCTCTGTCATCTGAAAATGTTAACAAGTTAGTCTGCCTAAGTGACTGGTTGAAGGTTGAGTACGTTACGATAAATGTGACTGTAAATATGTTACACAAGTGGACTTTAGGTTCAATTGAGGACCATGGGAGACCGAGCATTCTGTGTGGCTGCCCCCCGCCTGTGGAACTCCCTCCCTGATGACCTGAGAGCTCCACAGTCACTGGTTGACTTTAAAAGCAGCATAAAGACCTTTCTTTTTAAGCAAGCCTATTCTGCCTCCACATGATTTTATCTTTGATCTTAGCTGATATCATTATTGATTTTACTTGATTTTATCACTTGTTTTATTTTATTTATTTTTTAAGCAAGCCTAATCTGCATCCACATGATTTTATCTTTGATCTTAGTCGATATTATTATTGATTTTATTTGATTTTATCACTTGTTTTATTTTGATCTTTGCTTTATTACAATTTGTAGCACTTTGAGATTTTTATTAATGAAAAGTGCATTATAAATGGAATTCATTATTATTATTATTATTATAATTGAAATGCAGAAAAAAGTTTTTCTATATATGTATATTGTGGGCTTACTCTATTGTTTACATGTTATAAATTGTTTGAAACATTACTTCTTTAAACCTTGCAGAGTATGAAAAACTGGTTTGAGACAATAAAACGTTTTCTTCAACATTTTATTGAACACCGTCATACTTACATTTCAAGCATACAAAGTTACCGGTAAGCATTGTGATTAATCAGATTAATCACAGAGTGTGATTATCAGATTAAAATTTTTTATTCTTTTCCCAGCACTAATATTTTATCATTTAAACATGTTCGTTTTTGTAAACAAAATGATAAAATCACTTTAATTTTGCTTTAAAAGTGATTTTGAACTTCAAGCCGTGTTTAATCATGGGAAATCCGATTACACACGAACGCACCATCTGTGACGTAGTGTGAGGCAGAGGGCTCTGGTCTCTTTAATAGCGGACAATTTAAAACCCGACAAATTTAGCAATCTATGTGAAAATTTGAGCTATTTGTCTTCATTTTGGGAAGCAGAAAATAGTTTAGGTGATGGAACAAGAAACAACAGGATCTAATTTAGGTCTGATGCTGTATCAGACTTACCTTCATGTGGAGCTGCTCATACCCGCGCACTGTGACAAGCCCAGAGCTCTGCCTCACACTACGTCACAGATGGTGCGTTCGCGTGTAATCGGATTTCCCATGATTAAACACGGCTTGAAGTTCAAAATCACTTTTAAAGCAAAATTAAAGTGATTTATCATTTTGTTTTGCAAAAACGAACATATTTAAATGATAAAATATATATATATTTTGAGCAATTTTATGGAAATTAAAAAATCATGTCAGTGGGGCTTTAATGCAATGTGCAAAACAAAACAAAACAGTATCTTCCCCCATAAAACCAAAAAAAAAAAAGTACAAAAGTTGTGCAAAACAAATCCTCCTGAGCTGACTTCAATTGCTCCATCGTGTCCTGATGTCGCAGTTGGTTTTCATCTGACTGGCGGAGGAACTCCAACTCCTCACTAGACCTTCTTCGCTTGCGAGTCGTGGATGTTCCTTATGGCGACAGTTTTTGGCTGCAAGTTTCTTGGAAGGTCACTATTGTCTGTTACATGCTCATGCATGTGTTCATCAAAAACCATGTCTGTTCTTTATTAAAACTGTCATTCACACGGATGGGACTAGTGCTGTGCGATATGACGATATATATCGTGGGGACGATAGAAACGTGTCTATCGTGCTACTTTCCTTCTATCGTCTATCGTGATAAATAAGAATAAAAAATAACTCGCAAAGAAGCTTCATATTGTGGTTTTGCGAGATGACGGCGCTGCGTTATGTTTGACGCACGCGCTGGTTTGCGACACATGCTTTACGTTGTTAAACTCGAAAGCAACAGACGCAGCCGGCATGAAGCCGGTGACACAACAAGGAGAAACGGATGTGCAGGCAGCCCGAGGAAGAACTTTTACCAAAAAGAGGGGAAGCTCACCTTGTTAGCTTCCATTATTTTGCTCCGCTGAAACTCTGAGACAAAATGGGTCCAGAGGACACGAACCAAGAGTCCGAACTCTGGTCCAATTAACCAATACAAAACAGACCAGAGAAACAACGGAACCGGAATCAAACGCAACTTTTTCTCAGTTTCTTTTACTCCAGCTTCCAGAGCGGATTTCTTCTTTGTGGGTTTTATTAGCAGCCGTTGTTTTACCGCCACCTGCAGGAAAATTTTGGACCAAAGTAGAAAAGGAATTTCTACTTTGGTCCAAATTTCCTTGTTGTTCTTTTTGTTCACATTCATATACAGTAATTGTAACTGTATCTGTAGTAAAAAAATAAAATAAAACTTTGGTCCAAAATTTTCCTGTACACACACACACATTGTGTTGTATATATTGTGATATATATCGTTATCGTGATATAAAAAAAGTCCATATCGTGATATATGATTTTTTCCATATCGCCCAGCACTAGATGGGATTCTGCGTGGCTGCTGGTGCTTGAGTCATCACAGTTCTCTGAAAAAATTTTTTTTTTAAAGGATACACGGTATTGTTAAATTCATTACAATTGGTTTGGTTTGCATAAAAAAAAATCTTATTTCTCCTAAATCTTACCAGTTGTGCTGTGCCCAGGTTGGATTAGCTCACACATAGCTTAAACAAATATACACGTCCTAACCAATATATATCATATAGGGTTATAGAATATTTCTAAACACAGATCTTTGGAAACAAAATGTTTTTTTTTTTTTTTAACCACAGTTTAGTGCTAATTTATAGTCAATTCAACAAACAACGTGTGTTTAGTTCTGGGTTGCATAAAAAACATAAGCCATAGCGTCAAAGAAAACAATGGTAGAAGAAAACATTTTAAAATAAAATTTATTATGAAAAGTTACTTTTTTAATGTGCTAAATAATAAAATGTGGCGAATGAAAGTCATTGCCGCTGGCTTACAACACTGTTGTGATCCAAACGACAAAAACACAGCCGTACACCACATGCCATGCAACTAAACACAGGTTTTTAATGTGTTCTGTGTTCACAAACGTACGCTTAAGCTGTTTGTGTGATTAAATACACACAACATTTTAGAACTGTTATTTTAGTAAAAGTAAAAGTGTTTACTTACTGATGACGCGAGTATCCGCCATCTTGAAATCTAAACTGGGGGCCGAGTGGGAGTTTACCACTAGAGGGGGCGTGAACACAGCATACCGTAACCCCCCACCTCTTCCCGTCCTTGTCTCTCGGCACACCCATTTGGTTGCAATTTTTGAATCTTGTCTTGGGGCGGAGCTATCTTTAGACGGTGGGGTGAGCACCTCTTTAACATTCAAAAACAATAACGGTCTCTCGTCCTGGCCACACCTCGCCCACCCCCCACCCATGTCTGTTGACACACCCACTTTGTTGCATTTTTCAAATCTTGTCTTGGGACGGAGCTATGGTAGAACAGTGAGGTAAGTCCCTCTTTAAAAAGCCCTCGGTTTAACTCTCCAAAAACTCAACTTTAAAAAACGTAGGGATGGGCGTGGTGGAGGTTGAAGGACATTTCAGTAAGTAGGGCGCCTGCTTCTGTTGACAGGATGGGGCGCCCTCCCTGGATAACGGTAGGGGAAACACTGCATTTCAGTGTTTTCAATTGAGGGGTTGTGATATGTATTTAATCACTGTTTTTTTATTAAAGTTTTTTCCTTTTTTATACATACAAATAAGAAAGCGTGGGTACAAAAAATGTTATACGTATGGTCTGTTTAAACAACATACATAAATAAACACAAACAAAAATTCTTTAAAAATTAATCCCATTCACTCCTATCCAGGTCACTGCCCTATGTCCACACACTACATCTTTAAACCTGACAAAAACAGAGCACAAAAAAATAAAACAGAATTCACCTGAAATATTATTGTATATTTTGGAATGTATCAAGAAAAGGCCCCCATATTTTATTAAATTTCTCAGAGTGCTGAAGAGAACACCTTATTTTTTCTAGTTTCAAGCATGACAAAAGGTCATATAACCACTGTTTATGAGTTGGAAGGGCAGCACCCTTCCATCTTATTAGAATTGCACGCCTTGCTAACAAGGAACAAAAAGCCAGTGCTTGTCTTTTGGAGGCTGATAGAGGTAACTCTTCACCACTGATACCAAACAGAGCAAGGAGAGGGCTAGGTGTTACTTCTACTCTGAAGATTGTGGACAGGGTTTTAAAAACATCCGTCCAAAACTGACCAAGGCTGGGACAGGACCAGTACATATGAACCAGTGTGGCCTCAGCAGTTTTGCATTTGTCACAGTATGGGGTGATTTCTGGATAAATACGAGACAGTTTGCTTTTGGAGAAGTGGGCTCTGTGTACCACTTTAAACTGAATAAGACAATGGCGTGCACATAGAGATGTTGTGTTAACAAGTTTAAGTATAGAAGCCCATGTTTCATCTGGAATGGTCATGCCCAGGTCCTCCTCCCATACAGCTTTAAGTTTGGGTGAGGAGGTCTCCATCATGTTCAACATTAGATTGTAAAGCCGTGAAATAAGCCCTTTACGGGTCGGGTTCAATTGTAAGATGGTTTCCAACAGTGTAGGCTCTGGTAGAGAAACTGAGCCTGAAAAATGTGATTGAATAAAATGTCTGGTTTGTAAATATCTGAAAAAATGGGATTGTGGTAGACCATACTTATTGCTAAGTTGTTCAAATGATGCCAATTTCTTCTCAATGAAAAGGTCCTTAAAATGAGTAAGACCGCTCCTGTGCCATCCCAGAAACACCCCATCCTGAAGAGAAGGTTTAAACAAATGGTTAAGTGCAATGGGGCTTAGAGGGGAAAAATCCTTAAGTTTAAAATGTTTTCTAAACTGGCCCCATATTTTTAGTGAATGTTTCACTACAGGATTCAAAATGGAGTTGGGTGAGGAGAGTGAAAGTGGAGCACAAAGCATAGCTGGTAGGGGTGTAACGGTACGCTAAAATCACATTTCGGTTCGGTTCAACTACAAGGAGAGCTCTGTTCGGTTTATTTTCGGTACAATTTTTTTTTTTTTTTTACAAAATAAAGACTTACAAAATGTTTATTTTGAAAATGTGCCAAAAATATGTTTGTATTGTATTGTAGTAATAAATAAAAGTGACCCATTTGGATGATATTTTAAATAAACAGCACTCTACAATAAATAAACTATATGAACAATAATAAAAATCTTAATAAATGCAATAACAGTCAGAACCAGAACAATAAGCAGCAACAGACTGTTTACAATCTAACTAATCAAGTTTTTGTTCAGTAGCAGCAGTGTGGCTGTATTTGTCCTCATTACTGTACTCACAACTTCTTCTTGGTGGGACAGGTGGGACTGTGGGAACAGTTCAGAGTTCAGTTCAGTCATCACTTAGCTGCAGGTGGATTTACCTCTGTCACAGACTGGAAATAAAAAACAAAAGAGATTAAAAAAAACAAGTTAATAAGATTATGATTAAAAAAAAGATTATTTAGATAATAATAAAACAATACCTCTTGAACAATTGAATCTCTCACTCTTCATCATCATGGCAGGGCTTTAATCTGGTCCAGGGCTTGTTGTTGACAACATCAGTTAGTTTTTTCATAAAGAGCTGAACTTTTTGAAGTGTTGACGTGATGAATGTCTCATAGCGACGCTCAGTAACTTTAAAGCCTGCGCATATAACAACGTTCAGACAGATTCAGAGATTTAAAAACTCATACAGCTTGTGTTATTGCTCTGGACCGCTCTGATTACCTGATGAAGGAGTTTTAATACAGCTGCTGTTCACGTTCGGATGAAGTAGTTTTAATACAGCTGCTGTTCACGTTCGGATGAAGTAGTTTTAATGCAGCTGCTGTTCACGTTCGGATGAAGTAGTTTTAATACAGCTGCTGTTCACGTTCGGATGAAGTAGTTTTAATGCAGCTCTTCGTTCACGTTCGGATGACAGTTTCCAGCGCGTTCACGTGACGTGTTGCTGCTGCGTCACTCAAGCAGCTGCTGCAGAGTCTTCATGAAACAAAGTCCACACAAGCTGCGCGTGCGCTCATCTTTTAACAAGGAGACCGCACGAGATGCTAACGGCTAAATGCTGCGCGTGCCACGCGAAAATAGCTCCGTGCTGAAACACGCCCAGGAAATTTTGTTCCGCGGTGCATATATTCCCCTGTTAAGAACGTTTAATGAGTGAAAAAATAACCAAAACGGTACGCAGGTGGACCGAACCGAACGTGGTGTACCGAAACGGTTCGGTAAACCCATTACAACCGTTACATGCCTAATAGCTGGTAGAGATATATTATTGTTGTTGTGTAATTCCATAGTCACCCAATCAGGGGAATTACTCAGGTTATGGTAAAAATACCAGTGCACTAAGCATCTGAGGTTAGCAGCCCAATAATAAAACCGAAAGTTAGGAAGACCAAAACCCCCCTCCTCTTTAGGTTTTTGAAGATTCATCTTATTAAGCCTTGGACGTTTATTCCTCCATATGTAGGATGAAAAAATTGAATCCAGCTCGTTGAAAAATATATTAGGAATAAAAATAGGTAGTGCCTGAAAAACATATAAAAATTTGGGTAGTATAGTCATTTTAATTGAGTTTATACGTCCTACCAAGGACATGGAAAGTGGCGTCCATTTTGTGAGGGATCTTTTCACTTGGTTCAACAGTGGAGTCAGATTTTCTTTGAACAAGTTTTTATGTTTTTTTGTCACTGTGACACCCAGATATGTAATTTTTTGTCTTTCAATTCTGAACGGCAAATTAGTAAAGTCTGATATATTTACTTTATTACTTAAAGGGAAAAGCTCACTTTTGGTAAGGTTCAATTTATACCCGGAGATCTGGCCGAATTGGGTAAACAAGTTGAGGGCAAAAGGCAATGAAGTTGATGGCTTGGAAATAAAAAGTAAAAGGTCATCAGCGTAAAGCGACACCTTATGTTCCATGTCATTTCTCCAGATGCCGGATATCTCCTTACTGGTTCGTAGTGCAATAGCGAGGGGCTCTATGGCTAGATCAAAAAGCAAGGGGCTAAGAGGACAGCCTTGGCGGGTGCCTCTTTGTAATTTAAATGGTTTTGAGGTTTGAGAATTAGTACGTACTGTAGCAGATGGCTGATGGTACAATAATTTAATCCAATGAATGAATTTTCCTCCAAAACCAAATTTACTAAGAGCTGCAAAAAGATAGTCAAATTCAACCCGATCAAAGGCCTTTTCAGCGTCAAGAGAAACAACACACTCATCCGAGACTGTGGGACTTGAATAAACTATGTTAAGCAACCTACGTATATTAAAATATGAATGTCGGTCTTTAATGAAACCTGTTTGGTCTTTTGAAATAACAGATGGTAAGACGGTTTCGAGCCTACGGGCAAGAATCTTAGCTAAAATTTTAACATCTGTATTCAAGAGAGAGATAGGTCTGTATGAGGTGCATTCCATTGGATCTTTTCCTTTTTTTACAAGTAGTGTGATACAGGCTTCATAAAATGACTGAGGGAGGGATCCTTGTTCAAAGCATTCAGTAAGGGTGGAACTAAGCTGAGCAGATAGTAAGACTGAAATTTTTTTTAAAAATTCAGAGGGAAAACCATCTGGACCTGGAGTTTTGCCAGACTGCATTGAAGCTATTGCTAGTGAGACTTCTGACTGGGAGATGGGTTCATCTAACCTGTTTTTGAGTTCAGGTGAGATGACAGGGATGTGAAGTTTAGCTAAGAAATCATCAATCTTTTTAGGATTGGTTTGTAATTGTGAGCTGTATAACTCCGAGTAGAAGTCTCTGAATGCATCATTAATTTTTTCATGATCTGTGATTGTATTGCCGTCTTGTTTTCGAAGTTTAGGAATAGTTTGCCTTGCCCTAGAGCCCTTAAGCATGGTTGCTAATAGTTTATCAGGTTTGTCGCCATGTACATAGAATTTGAATCTGTCATGCAAGAGAAAACGTTCAGCTGAATGTGTTGTTAGTAGGTCAAGCCTCGTTTTAAGTTCAATACGCTTTTTCAAAAGTTCCGGACATTGATTGTGTGCATATTTTATGTCAATCTCTTTGATTTGTTGCATTAGGTTATTCTGTTCATTAGTAGACTGTTTTTTTATTTTTGCTGAGTAGGCAATAATCTGGCCTCTGATATAGGCCTTAAAAGCATCCCATACTATGAGGCTAGAAATCTCTTGGGAGGAATTAGTAGCAAAAAAAAAATGTATCTCATCCTGAATAAACTTTAGAAAGTTTTCATCCGAGAGCAAGGTTGAATTAAAACGCCACTGTCCAGTTCTTGGGGAAAAGTGAGGAAGAGATAGGGACATAGTGAGTGGGGCGTGATCTGAAATTACTATGCTCTGGTAATCACAGGAGCGGATCTGATTTAAGTATCTAATATCTGTGATAAAGTAATCAATTCTTGAATAAGTTTTGTGTACGTGTGAGAAATATGAGTACTCTCTCTTATCAGGGTTTAAAGCACGCCACACATCGCACAGTCCGTAGTCAGATAAAAAGGTTTGAATGACTGATGCAGATTTGCTTATGACATTAGTTTTAACAGATGAGCGGTCCAAAACTGGGTCCAACCAGCAGTTGAAGTCACCGCCCAGCACCAGACGATATTTATTGAGATCGGGTAAAGAAGAAAATAGTTGTCTAAAAAAATTATCATCATCTGTATTAGGAGCGTAAACATTCACCAGGGCAACTAAAGTGCTGTAAAGTTTCCCACTCACTATAACAAACCTGCCATATTTATCAGCTACCACATTATGGGCCTCAAATGGAGTATTCTGGCTGATCAGTATGGAGACCCCTCGTGCTTTGGCTTGAAAGAGAGAATGAAAGCGTTGTCCTCTCCAGCATGCCAGGAGACGCACGTTATCAGAGCTCCTGATGTGAGTCTCCTGTAGAAACGCCACATCTGTATTAAGGTGTTTAATATGGGAGAAAACCTTTCTTCTCTTCACTGGATGGTTTAAACCTTTAACATTCCAACTTAGGAAGTTTAAGTGCTGACTCATGTGATTTCAGAAATAAAGCTTGTGTGCTCCTTTATTACAGGTATGACAAATAGAGACTGAAACAAAAAAGATGAAAGTAAAATTATGCAACTGTGTGAGACTCCTGGCAGTGACCTTAGCCCTCCCCCATCCCCCCAACAAAAACAAACAAACAAACAAACAAAAAAGCAAAAACAAAAAATGGCTGCCAGAGAAAAAAAAATAAAATAAAAAAAAAATAAAAATGGCAGCAAGCTCTTCAAACCTAACATTCTTAAAAATTTAATCTTCCTGGTCTCAGAGACGAATCAGAGCTAACCACTGCTCCTAGGAATAAATGTAAACCCCTTATAATAATAGCCTACTGTATTAATATCTGACAAAAACAAACAACCATGACCACAGTAGTTTTTTTTTTTTTGTATATAATAATAAGTTCAAAAATTAATGTGAAAGGAGTCTCCAGTCTTGGTATTAGGCTATATTATTCAGCCATAATCAAACTGCTGTGTGGTGGGGCTACCTTTCCATTCATAAAGTCCACTGTGGGAACAGGGGGTGGCCAGAATCAATCCTTCATTAATAAATTAACATATGTCTGTTCTGAAAAAATATAGCCTACAAATGCGCACTGAAGGAAAAAAAGCTGCGCGTGTCTCCAAAGTGCACCCTGCCACGCCCCTGCATGTGTGTGTTTGTTACCTCTCATCCACTTTAACTAATGAAGTTATTAATTCATGGGTTCTCCGATGATTTGGGCAGTTTCTTGAGGTATTGTTGAGCCTCCTCCACCGAGCCCAAAAACTTTTTGGCACCGTTGAGCTGTGTTATGCGGAGCCGGGCTGGGAAGAGCAGAGCCGGCTTCAAACCTCGTTTGTAAAGTTCACTCATGACGTCCTTGTACTCCGCGCGCCGGCTGAGCACGTCAGGGCTGTAGTCTTCCACGATACGAAGGGACGCGCCTTTGTAGTCGAACTTCCCTCTGCTCCTGGCTTCACGGATGATGAGCTCTTTGGTCAGGTAGCGGTGCAGGCGGATGATCACCGGGCGCGGAGGATGCCCCGCGGGCCGTTTGGCTGCGAGGGAGCGGTGCGCTCTGTCCAGCTCAGGTGGAGTCGGGAGGACCTCTTTCCCAAATAACTCACAGAGGAGGGTGGAGAAGAAGTGAGTCGGGCGCCCGCTTTCCGTGTCTTCAGGTAAACCGAGGACTCGGACATTCTGTCGTCGGCTCCGTCCTTCGAGATCCGAGACTTTAACTTTTAATTTAGCGTTGTCCTCACGGAGAGCAGCGCATGACTCTTCGAGGGTGGACACGCGCTGGCTCAGATCTTCTGTTGCGAGCTCCAAAGAGCTGACTCGTTCTGCCTGTTCCTCCAGGGCCTGTCGTACCTGGTCCAGCTTGGAGCTGAGCATGTTGGCTGACGCTGTGATCTCAGACGCCAGATCCTCCCGGTGCTGCTCAAACAACGCAGTGATAGCCTCCAGCGTTAAACCCGCATCCTCCTTCTTGCTTCCTTTTGCGTTTCTAGAAGCCATAGTCAGAATAAAGAAAAAAGTCTCCAACGCTGAAGTTATACGGCAATTAGTGGAGAAAATAGCCGTCTGTGGGGTGGTGTTAATTAAAAAGTTTGGATGTCACCGGAGTAGCTCGTTGACACGTCTACCCTGTTCGCATGACAAACCGGAAGTCGACAAAGTTTTCTTGATATAAATCTTTATACCGCCTCGTAACTGTAACACCCAGGTAAGAGAATTTTGTCTTCTCAATTTTAAGAGGCCATTTACCAAAGTCAAGAGTCTGCGCCAGGGTATTGACAGGGAAAATTACACTTTTACTCAGGTTTAATTTGTAACCAGAGTTTATTCCAAATTCCTCAAGTAATGATAAAACGGAGGGCAGCGTGTCAGTCGGATGAGAAATGAAAAGTAAAAGGTCATCAGCATAAAGGGAGACCTTGTGCTCCATATCGCCTCTCCAGATTCCTGAAATTGTGTCACAGGACCGCAAGGCAGTGGCAAGAGGTTCAATTGCCAGGTCAAAGAGCATAGGGCTCAGTGGGCATCCCTGGCGAGTTCCTCGATGTAGACTGAAGGGTTTTGATATCTGAGAGTTGGTACGAATGGTTGCGGTGGGATGTGAGTAAATTAATTGCACCCATGTAATGAAATTGGGGCCAAAACCAAATTTGTCAAGAACATTAAACAAGTAGTCCCATTCAACCCGATCAAATGCTTTCTCTGCATCAAGGGAAATAACACACTCAGGAACAGTATCCGAAGGAGAATAAATAATGTCAAAAAGGCGTCTGACATTAAAAAAGGAGTGCCTGCCTTTAATGAATCCAGTCTGGTCTTTTGATATGATCAAAGGAAGGATCTTTTCCAACCTTTGAGCAAGAACTTTGGCTAAAATTTTGGCGTCTGTATTTAAAAGGGAGATTGGTCGATAAGAGGAACAGTGAGTTGGGTCTTTTCCTTTCTTTGCAATGAGGGTAATGCAGGCCTCTAAAAAAGATTTCGGAAGGGATCCTTGGTCAAATGACTCTAAGAGAACCGAGTGTAGGAGTGGGGAAAGTAATGAAGAAAATTTCTTAAAAAATTCAGCAGGGAAGCCGTCAGGACCCGGACATTTGCCAGACTGCATTACCGATACAGCTGACACAATTTCTGTCAGGGATATTGGGATCTCCAGTGCATCTTTCAGGTTGGGTGTGAGTTTTGGCATGTTGGTCTTTTCGAAAAACTGAGAAGATAAATTCTTGTTGGTATGGGATTCTGAAGTATATAAATGGGAATAAAAGTCCTTAAATGCTCTGTTAATTTGTAAATGATCTAGAGTTGTGGTGCCGTTCTCTAATTGGATCTTAGGGATGATTTGTTTAGCCATGGCACCCTTCAACTGATTTGCCAGTAGTTTTCCTGACTTTTCTCCATGTATGTAAAATGATGATTTACTTTTCAAAAGTGATTGTTCTATTGAGTATGTAGACAATAAATCAAACTTAGTTTTGAGTTCTACTTTTTTTTTGTACAGATTAGGGCATTTGTTTTGAGCGTATTGTTGATCAATTTCTTTTATCTGCTGGGCTAAATCAGTTCTTTCTTTTTGAGATTTTTGCCTCAGCCGGGCGGTATATGAAATGATTTGTCCCCTAAGATAGGCCTTAAGGGTATCCCAAACGGTTGACAATGGGATCCCAGGAGTTCTGTTTATGGATAGAAAGAAGGTTATTTCTTTTTCTATAAATGTAACAAAATCATTGTTTGACAGTAACGTTGAATTGAATCTCCACTGTCTACTCCTTATAGGAATGTCAGGGAGGGACAAAGACAGAGTGACAGGTGCATGGTCTGAGATGACAATACTGTGGTAGTCACAGCCACGGACAGAGGGAAGAAGTTTGTTGTCCATGAAAAAGTAATCGATCCTCGAGTATGAATGATGAACATGAGAAAAAAAAGAATATTCTCTCTCAGCTGGGTGTAAAAAACGCCATACATCGCACAGGCCATACTTAGATAGAAAGGCACGAATAGTGTGGGACGACCTGCTGGCTGTGGCAGGGTTTGTAGAGGATCTGTCCAAAACTGGGTCCAACCAGCAATTCAAGTCACCACTGAGTATCAATGAGTATGTGTTTAGGTCCGGGAGCAGTGAGAATAATTTCTCAAAGAAACCAACATCATCCGTATTTGGGGCATAAACGTTAACTAGCACTACTGGTGTGTTGTACAATTTACCGGAAACAATCACAAAACGACCATATTTATCTGAGTTAACTTGAAAAGGTTCAAATGAAATGTCTTGACTGATGAGGATCGAGACGCCCCGAGCCTTTGCTCGAAATGAGGAATGGAAACTCTGCCCGTGCCATGTTTGCAGTAATCGTTTGCTATCGTCACTTCTAATGTGAGTCTCCTGCAGGAAAGCAATGCCTGTATTTAACTGTTTTAAATGAGAGAGCACCTTCCTTCTCTTGACGGGGTGGTTCAAACCTTTGACGTTCCAGCTTGACAACACCAACTGACCACTCATATTACTAATAATTTGTATAAGAAAGGTAGGTAATACAGTCTAATGTGTTGATGGCTGTGCAGTTCTTGGCAAAGTGAAAGAAAATATAAATTAATGGCAGTGATGGACCCCCCACCCCCTCCCTTTCCCACCCTGGACAGCTGCAACAGACAGAAGCAGCAAGCTCCATAGAAATTAAAAATAAGTCTCCTGTCTAACTTTTAAACTAGTGCTCCAGTATCATCAGAGGAAAAAAATGTATAAGCACCTCATG